>JANIPM010000003.1:58449849-58463693 GCA_027478405.1 Erythroxylum cassinoides
ATAATACATAAATTTGTAAACAAAATAATGATCATCAATATGTATAAAAATATACTTTTATAATACATAAATTTGTAAACAAAATAATGATCATCAATATGTATAAAAATATACTTTTATAATACATAAATTTGTACAAATGTATCAAGAGCAAATATAGTGATCCCCAACTAAAAGTGTTTAAGAGCTTCAGTAAACGCATATTATATACATGTCCTTAGCAAATAAATGCATGAGGTTCTTCAGTTAAAGGATTAGAAAGCATGTACTCACTCTTTAAATGCTTCACCTTAACGTCACCTTTATGTATTAGTTCTTTTATGGTCAGGTATTTGACCTCCAAATGCTTAGATCCTGTGATATTCTTATTGTTATTATTAAACAATACAATTGAAAGAACATTACAATATAACCGAATGGGCTTAATAGCTGAATCAATCATAAACAACTCAAAAATCAAGTTCCTGAGCTAGGCCATATGTGAAGCTACCCAATAGAATTCTACAAACTCTACATGCATGGTTCAAGAAGTTACTAGTGTCTGCTTGACACTCTTCAATGATACTGCACCAATTGTTAACATAAAAACATCCCCTGATGTGGACTTCCTATCATCTAAGCGCATAGCAAAATTTGAATCAATTTAACTTATAAAATCTACAGTATTGATTTTCCTAAGCGAGCAAGATATCATCCACATGTAAAAGTAAAAAAGATGACCTTGCTCTCCTAACCTTATAATATAAGCATATTTTAACTTTATTTTCCATAAAGTCAAATGAGATAACAACCTCATCAAACTTTAAGTACCATTGTCTAAAGGCTTATTTCAAGTCATATATCGATTTTCTCAGTTTACAGATCATGTCAGCTTTATCTTAATCCTGAAATCCTTTTGGTTGTCCCACGTAAGCCTTTTCACAAAGGTATCCATTTAGGAAAGTGATTTAGAAATTCATCTAATATAGGTTCATATTATAATGAGCCATTATTTTCATAATCACTCATACCTTATCATGCTTCATGGATTACATCACATCTCTCATTGTATCCCACCATAAATCCACATAAGGTATAGAAACATCTTCTATAAAAGTAATTGGATCTATTATATATCCAATATCATAGTTTTGTTAACCTAAATAGACTAGTAATCAAATGAGATAGTAATTCTTCTCACTCTAGTGAATTTTCTTAATCGAATTGGTTCAGTATGCTCTTGTATCTCAGGAACCTTAGTTTGTACAGGAATGAGTTCCTATCCCTATCCTAATATGGTATTGAAACCTTGATCCACTAGTTTTGACTGTATAAGTGATAACTATAAAATAGATGTAGTATCTACTATTCTATCATCTGAAGGGTGAGAATGACCACCCTTATCAAGATGAGATGGTCAACTCTCATCATAGACATTATGCTCCAAAAACTTAGTTAGTTGTGATTTTACTATTCTAGATCCTCCATC
The DNA here is from genome assembly GCA_027478405.1 of Erythroxylum cassinoides. Classification (NCBI taxonomy): domain Eukaryota; kingdom Viridiplantae; phylum Streptophyta; class Magnoliopsida; order Malpighiales; family Erythroxylaceae; genus Erythroxylum; species Erythroxylum cassinoides. The sequence goes on from JANIPM010000003.1 coordinate 58,451,318, forward strand.
TCTATATAGTAAAATATGTATCTCTTAAAGTGTTCAAGATATCCAACAAAATAACAGTGAGTGAAACGAGAATGCAACTTATCTTCATAAGGATTATACAAATGTACCATAGCAAGACAACCATATATACAAAGATGAGTGAGGCTAGGCTTAAAACCCTTCTAGATTTTAAAGGTGTTTCTAAAACTGATTTGTTTGAGAATCTATTATGAATATATAAGTCAGTCTTTATAGCTTCACCCCAAAGGTAATAAGGTAAATTCTGCCTTTCGACTACACTGTTTTGTTAAGAACTACTCGAAATAATGAACTGAGTCACTATTCCATATGATTCTATATATTTGGCAAGTAGACCTTTTTCTTGTCTTAACCTCATGTCTACCATAATGTTCACCTCCAGAGTCAATTTTAATAATCTTAATTGACCTTCATAATTGGTTCTTAATTTCACCCGTGAAGATCTTGAATTTCTCAAGAAATTCAAACTTTCTTTAGGTAAGAACACATATTTAATTATAACAAGAATAGTCATCAACAAATGCTAGAAAATATCTTGAATTATATAATGTAACTTTGTAAGGTCAACATATATCTGTAAGCGTGAGTTCAAATAATCCAAAAGTACAAGTTGACCTTTTTTTCTTTATTTTAGTCAACTTACTACTACAACAGTTAACACATGTTTTTAAATCATCATAATCTAAAGTTTGGATAATGTTATTCTTGACCAATCTCTAAACTTTATCTTTGAAAATATGACCTAACATTTTATGCCACAATACATATGGCTTCTCTTTTATTAGGATTCTCTTTCTAGTGACTCATTTAACAATATATAAAGAAGCATACATCTCACTAGGGGCAAGACACATTCTATATAAGTCATATGATAAGAAGGCAGTACCAATATGTTTTGCATTGAAAGACAAGTTTATAACAAAATTTTCAATTACAAAATTATAACCTTCTTTATCCAAAGTAGATAAAAATATCAAATTTTGTCTAAAAGATAGTATATGAAACTGTCATTTAATACAATCTTAAACTTTGTATCAAGGTTTAAACAAACATCCACTAAAGTTATTACATCAACTTTTTTGTTATTGCCCACTACCAACTTTTCCTCCATCCTATTCGACTTTCTCTTTTGTATAAATCTCTACATTATGGAAGCAATATGATTAGAGGTTTCACTATTTAGCCACTAAAAACTTAATGTTGCTATAGCAAGATTAGAATCATATATCATACAAGCCATGGGGTTACCAAATAGCTCTTTCCTTTTCTTTCTATGTCTTATATTTCTAGCATTCCAGCTTCTTTTATCCCTTCTTCTTACAAAAGAAACACCTCAGACTCATACTCGTTATAACATCTCCAGGACTCTTAGCAACACTAGATTGACCAACATCTACATGTGGAGAAAATTTAGGTTTCCTACCTTTAAATTTATGGGGTTTCAAATTTTCCTTCCCATTAGTTATTATTAAGGTTGTATGAGTTGTATTCTTCAACTTTTCTTCTTCAACAACACAATGGGTGATTAGTGCATTTATGTCCCAAGCTTCATGCTGAGAATTGCATATGGTTACCAGAATGTCAAACTTTGATGGAGGTGTATTCAGAGCTTGGTGACCTATACAAGCATCAAGAATATAAATATTTAACATAGATTGGTATGGAGGTGGACTATCCTAATTATGTATTGTTTCACTCCCCCAGCTTTTGTATATCTCATAAAGTACAATTCCTTTAATAAGGTACCTATTTCAGCGTTAAAAGAGACCTTAAATATTTGTGAGATGTTATTGAGGAAATCCCTTACTATGTTCGTTTCTGGAAATCCACTTAGTAGATGGTCTAGTATGGATCTCTTTTTGATAAAATAACGAATCCTATTTGATCTTTTCCAGGTTGCAAATGCTACTCTCTCAACCTCTAAGCTTATATATGTAGGTCTTGATGGCCTATCCTTAACCATGGCCATATTGATACATCTCATCTTTAGCGCAAATTCCGCATCTTGATTCTATTTCTTAAAATTGAAACTAGTGAGGGTTTTAATTGTGACACTGATATTATTTACAGAGAAGGTGACCACAAAAGTGATAATATAACGATCAAACCAAATGTAGGATAAAATTGATACTCAAAGTCACAAAATAGTATTTGTATTAAGCATCTTATCACATATATTATGAAACTCTTATTGGTTGAATGCATAATACATACAAATAAGACCTCCACATAAAAACATTAGAGTACAAATCATTAATTTTTATGATTTTACCACCTGTAAGCGAATAGATCACTTAAGTAATGACTTTTCTCCATCTTATGCCTTTATGCGCATTTAAAAGTCTCATATAAAACTAACACCTATGGGTAGAATAACCAAACACAACATTAGAGATATCCCCAAACATACAAGCAAAACAATTCAAATACTAACTTGAAAGGTCACTGCGATGACTACATTATCATTAGTACCCTAATTGATCCACAAGCGTAAGGGACACACTTGTATGTTATCCTCACATTCTTTTAAATGAGCATAAAATATGTGACAATTTACAATTCATAAACGTCAAATCCTCATGCGCATACTCATTATCACATATCAGTGTTGAAAACAATATCAACAAACTTTATTTGAGAATTCATCATAAAGAAAATCCCAATAGCATGATAATCACACGATACTAAATAACAATGCACCATGTGAGATACCAAAACCACATGTATCTCTTTTATTTCAAGTCAAATTCATGAAAAAAAAAGTTAATCCTTATTTATTACCAATGTAATTAAATTCAGAAAATAAAAAACTCACTTTACAAATTCACAAGATCGATAAAATTGACCTAAAATAACTTGAGGGATCATTATGTTAAATTTAGAAATTTTGAATTTTTTATGCTATAGTATATTGACATCAGTTACAGATGGCGCGAGTAAAGTATGCGTTAGAGCCTCGTACGTCTCTGGATGCATAAGGTGCTTGCATACCACACCCCAGATTTGCATAGATGCGCGTTGCATTCATGATGCATTGCTTACATGGTAGTATGTGCAAATGTGCCAACTACCTTAGGCATGTGTATCCCACGCATCGGACATGCAAATAAGACCTGGCTCTAACTTAAGAGTTGTAAAAAAAGACAACTTTTTGTAATATTTTTGGTGATTTTTTGTTGGATTCCTACAATATTTCATAGAAAATAACTTAAAAGTTCATTTTTGACCATGCAAAGTTTGTTTAAAATTAACTAAAAAACAAATATGGAATTTATATAAGCCAAAACATATTAATTTCTTTGATTTACTTATAAAGAAATTAAAAAATCTCTATTTAAATTCATTCAATCATAGAACTACCATGATACCACGTGTTAGTTATAATACAAACTTCTATAAACTTGTATTAACAGAGAAAATACAAAAAATACCCAATTTACTGTCTATTGAATGATGAACAAGTTGTTGTATTACTTGAACACGCTCCTCAACGCATGAACAATCTCCTAAAACTTTTGATCAACTTTTATGAAAGTCATATATCCTTATGTTGTTAATGTCTTTTTGCATCTTTCTAAATGCATATTTCTATTAACAAGTCAGAGAAACTAAATGTCTACAAACTTACTTAAATAGGCAATAGGAGACCTTAGCAGCTATTTTCAGTAACCTTATTGGTCTTCCCTATCACAAGTTCAATAAATAATTGGTCCATATTGATTAGAGTCTACTTTATTAGTGAATTTAAGCTCATTTAACTATATCTTTTATTGAAATTTTTTATTATCTTTAATCCATATCAAATTTAATTTTTTAACCTTAATTTTATAAATGATTTGTAATGAATAGTAGTCTAGTTAAAAATCACTAACAGAGTTCTCTGACTATAAAAGGTTATAAAGCAAAAACCGACTGATACTTGATCATTGTCCATATCAGATCATGATGCAATTGAGTGATTATAAGCGTTGAGAATGAGACACCTATAAATAATTAAATTGTCTTACACATTGTGTACATATACACACTGCTGTATCCAATAATAAATGACATGTGTTCTTCACGTTTATACTAATCTAGTCTAACCTATATATTTTTGTATCTCTAGTAAAGAGCGCCAATCTTCCAATTATCATTTTCAATCTTTATCCGTTATCAGGGTGAATTGCATGATTAGATAGTGAGTTTCAACACCTTTAGAGATTTATCAATTTATGAGTTCTGCCCACAAAATTTTAATGATAATTTGCCAAAGTTTTGGAGTTTTTTTTTCAATCTCATTAATTTCTTTGAAAATTCACTAGGCTATTTTGTATATTCTGGGACTAGCTCGTTTTCAATTGTTAGTACATCAATTAACAAGCTTAGTCATCATCCGGGCATTCTATGAAATTGTAGCATAGAAGATAGATACAAATGATTTGAGAAAGAAAAGACAGAAAAAAGTTTAAACTAGAATATGCATGCCTAGGTAACAATTTTTTGCCCAATCTACTTTTGTAGAGATCACTATAATTTCACTTTATGTGCCACCCCTATTACATTTGAACTTTACCTAAATATCATATGAAGTGCCATATTAATCAGAAGTCACTACTTAAATACATGTGTTAATACTCTGTTTCGGTATTATTTTGACTCCCCGTAAACTATTTTGCACACTTACTGTAACTTTCATTTTAATCAACTACGTGCAAACAGTTTGGAGAAATAAACTTCTTAATAGCTATTACAAACTTTTCCATTTCCATCTTTGTAAAAAATAAATTTAATAAGAAGAAAATCAAAAACAAAACTTATAGACAAAACATAAGATTGACATAAAAGAGAGTCCACTTATATTTGAAATAATCTCTTTACTAGTTAGGGGTAAAACTTTGTACTACTAGACATTCTCATACCTCGCATTTTAGCGAAATTTTTAATGAATTGTTATTGTTATCATTGAATTCACTTATAGTTGCGTTATAAATCTTATTAAAAATCATTTTATTGCATATAAAAGAGATATATAAAGTTTCTATTTATATAGAAAATTGAGCTAAAAGATACAAAAAAAATAAAAATCATACACAATATTGGACTAATACCTCACTAAGAGATCTCAACTAGCTAGTCCGCAAAAAAAGACTTGATACTGATTAAATAAAGCCTGACGTATAATTAAGGATTCGTTTTGATATGTAACTTGAAAGTTAAACAATTGTTTAGTGAGAATAGTAATTAGGGACTAGTGCTAGGAAATTAGAAAGAGCTAACTCAGGTTAAAAGGAGAAAAAAATAATTCTATGCTGTGAATCCTGAAATCTCTCACAGATTTTTTGGTCATTCCAAATCATTCCTTTTTATTATGCTTCCCTTTTAACATTAGTTTTTGGAACTTTCGTTTATGGAATCTAAATTTTTTTCCTAATTAAAGATTTCTTATAAGAACCTTTTGAGTTAATATATAAATAAGGGGACTCGTTCCTCTTGTGATTTGACCATTGTATAATCTAACAAAACCTTACAAGAAACGAGTCATGGCATCCATGTTCTGGGCAGAAGTCTTTTCATACATTCCTGATGCCGATATTTTAAGGTATTTGGTGCTCCGCTTTTTTATTATCAGTGTATTGATGGATATCTTCTTCTTCTTCTTCTTCTTCTTCTTCTTCTTCCCCCTTCTCTTTTTGGATAACTTTCAATTTTATTCAAGAGAATATAGCCCTTTTCAATTTGTAAGTCTTCAATACTTGTAGGATCTTAGCATTAGAATCTATAGCTTCCAAGAGCTGATATTGCAACTTGTGAGATACATAACAAAAGAACTCCTACTGCTTGTGTTGCAAAAACAGCTCTCTGATAGAAGAAAAAAAAAAGTACATTGGAGAATAGTCGAATGAGATTTATGTATTATTGTCAGTATGTCAGCCCAATTTTAAATTGTTATTATTGACTGATCCATTGTTAGTATTAGAACTTACTAAACCTCCATGGCTGAGTTATTTGATTTTCTATACAATTTCGTAAAAACTCATGAATATGTTCATATCATATATTTAATAGATAAGATCTTTAGAATTCTGAAGTGTCTTTACAATATATATATATAAACTTTATTTTGCTCTTTTAAAAGTCATTAATTATGTTCCAAAACAGGAACATAGCGAAGTGGTCATGCTTCATTCCCTGTTTTTGCCTTTTTTAAAAAAAATATATAATTTCATATCAACAGCCAACACATTCTAATTAGGTGGGAAGATTTTATTTTTTGAAAGAGAATTTCATTGGGATTCCTATTTCTTATTCTGGTGAAGATGGGATGGTGTAGGGGTTGCTACCTGCCGTATATAAAATATCATTATCATTCTTATTCTTATTATTATTATTATTATTATTATTATTATTATTATTATCAATTCTTCAATTTTTTAAAAATACGAAATACAAAATAGAAGGAAAGGGAGATTTAAAACAAAGGCCATTAGGAAAACGCTACAGTTGATGCTATGGCTCGAATCAGACCTGAGATGTCTTTGGATATGGTAATTTTTCAACAGCCCCCGAAAATTATAGTGCCAACTCTCAATAATAATTGCATGGGTGTTAGTCGCAACCGGCACATTAATCCTGTTATTAATAGTTGTTAGCTCTTTTACTTATCCCAAAACAAAAAAAAACAAAGGCCATCGAAACGTTTTTCCGAGAAATACGGGTACTTGCCACCTCTTTACTTTCCCATCACTTGTTTCTCTAGGGAAAATAGCTTTTAGGCTAAAGTCATTACTAAGTCTTTTTTTTTTTCTTTCCCTCTTTACATAGACACCGAAGCATAGGCTTATTAAATAAGATTAAACAGTTGCATAAGAATTGTTTTGTTGCTACGTGATAATTCACCCGCCTCTCCACTATTACTTTATTCTCACTTCTTTAAATTTCTCTATATCTCTTTCTCTTTTGTTGGTGTGTTGCGTATAGATGGAGAAGAGCTGTTTTGAATGAAAAGTCAGCGACTCTTCCCCATTCTCTCTCTCTGTCTCTTTTCACCGCCATTCTTTTCTTTCTTTCTTTGTAAGAAGTGAACATTCAATCTTCAGGCAAAACAAACCCTGTTGTGTTGCCTTAAATCGACACAAACACAAGCCAAAAGGCCGAGCAGAAATGTTTTGCATGCCCTTTTAACGTTGCAGAAAAACATACAAATACCAAACTGACAGTTTGTGTCCAAAGTGGTTCTGTGTCTTGTTCCTCTTCTCTACCTCACTAGCTAGCTCCACCTATGGTTTTTGGTCTGTAGCATGCGCAAGTTCTTCGGCCTAGAAATGGAGAATTATCAAGGTGACTTGACTGACATAGTTCGAGCTAGCGGAGGAGTTCTGGCAAAATCCGATGTTCCTGTTTCGAGCTGGGACTTCCCGTCCGATCCTGTGAATAATCATCTCACAAGCAGTATTGACGACGGCTGCAGAGAGGATATTTTCGGCGACCCTTTTTGTAACATGAGAGATCCACTTCTTCATGAGCTTAACGTGGCCGGTTCAAGCTATTTTAGCGGCTCAAATGCAACAGATATGCTCAGTAGTAGTGTGGATGACAACGCAGTTAGCTTTTATGGTGCAAACAGTAGTAATATTCTTCCTCAGAAGGCCTTTAATGAGGAGATGAACGGAAGTCCCTGCAACATATTATCGAGGATTCAGATCTCTCCCAACAATCCCACTAAGTTGCCTGTTTCTCCCTGTAATTCCTCGGCGATGACTGGAGCAACCTCTTCGCCCAGAGATTTTACGCCCTCTGCTGTGGTTTCAACAGACATGATTAATGCTAACAGCTCAAAAAGTTGCTTGATTGAGAACACTGGCCAAGTACAGATCTCATCTCCACGGAATCTGGGAATCAAGAGAAGGTAAAGGATATATTATTAATTTAGTTCCAGTTTCATCTCACTTGCTTCCATGAATTTAATATGCTTTGGCTTTGATTTTAATGCAACTTTTTTTTAATTTATTGTTGCATTTTCTAATAATACTTCATTAATTGACGAAGCTGATGATCAGGAGCAAGTGGGATGAATGATTTTCTTTTTTATTTTATAAAAATTCAAATTGGCTACACAAAGCATGGCGATGAAGATCTGAGGAACTAGGGTTTCCAGTTTGGTATTGACTTTGTGGTATAGTTATTAAGCTCTAAAGCTATTACTATAAGCATCCGTATATTACGCAGCAAGACGTAAGTCTTTTTATGAGGTAGGCCAATTGGTGTCGTAATAACATTCACAGACTTGGCTTTCATGTAGTTATTATATCAGACTACTTTTTTCTTTCCTAACCCACCTGAATTCTGAAAGGCTAACAGTGTTTCGATTGGTATTTGTCATATATACCTTTCAGCTTTTCTGAATCGAATATTTGCTAAAATTTCTGCCTAAAAATGGCAATCAATTATTCTAGCTATAGGAAAACAACAAGAAGTAGACAAAGTTTGATTAAAAATGTCAATCATCATCATCTTTTTCATTAGATTCAGTCTGTTTGTTCTTCTTATTGAATCAATGTAGGATTCTTAACAAGGTGATTAAGAAGCAATTGTACTGTGTTAACTTTTATATATACTCAGGAAGAGTCAGGCAAAGAAGGTGGTATGCATTCCAGCACCAGCAGCTGCAAGTAGTAGGCCAAGTGGGGAAGTAGTTCCATCTGATCTGTGGGCGTGGAGAAAATATGGTCAGAAACCCATCAAAGGTTCTCCTTATCCAAGGTGAGTAAACACATCACATAGACGTAAACCATAAAGTTGCTAAGACATTGAACAACCAAGAATGACTTCATCTTTTCCTGTAACATTTACCATTACCCGAGAAAGGAAGATTACTTTTTTTTTTGGCTCTTGTTTTAAAGGAAGCTTTCGAGATAAAATTGCTGCAGAAAGCAACTTAACATAACCTTAGTTAGAAACCGGACTAAAAAATATATTGTTCAAGTTTCTTTATTATCATCTGTCATCATTGCGCATATCAGCACGGGTGATAACTGGTTGTGTAATTGCTTAAATTTTAGCAGAATAAAGTATAGTTTTCCTTCCTTAGTAACTGAAACAAGAAACGATCTTCTCATCAGCGTACGTTTTACACTCTCTGACAAACATCGATTTGCATTGCGTGAGAAAGTCCACTTTTTCATTTCTATTTTCACACAATTATCTAACGACTCTACAACGATAGAATTACGAACATTGCTTGAATTGGTCTCTGATTTTGGAGTAAGAATCCTAATATGATCATCTGTATACACTTTCCAGGGGCTATTATAGATGCAGCAGCTCAAAGGGCTGCTCAGCAAGGAAACAAGTAGAGCGTAGCCGAACGGATCCTAACATGTTAGTCATAACCTACACATCCGAGCACAACCATCCATGGCCAACCCAAAGGAATGCGCTTGCAGGATCAACGAGATCACAGCCACCAAAAAACAATGCTGCTAGTTCAAAGTCTACTTCACCGAGCTCTCAGACACAGAAGACAACAAACACAAAGGAAGAACAAAAGGAGAGCAGCAACGATACTTTGTCTCCTACCACAGTTGCAAGTGGCTCAACCACAAATGCATCAGTAAAAGAGGAGATTGACGACACTGAAAAGCAATTAGAGATGGATGAGAATGATCAATTCGGTGAAGGGTTTAGTTACAGGCCTACACTACTGGACTCCAACCAGTCTGAAGATTTCTTCTCTGATCTGGGAGAGATAGATCCAGACCATCTTGACCTCTTGTTCCCACAAGGATTCGGTACTGGAGAGGAAGAGAAAGAGACCAAGAATTTGGACCCATTCAGTATTTTCGATTGGTCCGGTGACAGCAACAACACTTCATTTGGAGAAGCGACGGGCGGTTTATAGCAAGACAGTAACGAAAACAGCCAAAATCTTCCCACTAAGAAAGATTATTTTGTGTCGAGTTCATCATAAGTGATGGTGTTGTGGTGCAATTTGATTCAAGGTCGTGGGGTGCTAAAAACCTTGTCTTTCTTGAAACTTACATGTGGGGAGAGAGATTTTTTGTTTCTACTTTTCCTATACCTTCTTTGATCTTGTTATTTACCAGAACAGTCAGGAGATTAGAGAAAGAAAAGAAAAGAGTAAAAGCCAGTGCTGGTTGATTGGGAGCAGAAGCCAAATTGAGTCCCACATTCCTTTTGGAATATTAGTGGATGGGACAGAAAGCTGAGGAACAGAAGTTTCAACAGTGGGAACAAGTACATCCATCAGACATGACTGGAAAGCTCAGTGACTCGTGAGGACTGTTGATACAAATTTTAAGATGGGACTTTGCCTTTCTTTATCTTTTTTCATTTCAAGTGGAAAAAATCATGATTCACTCTTGGTCACTGCACTGGGGTGTTTCTTTTCAAAGGAAAAACGCCACATCTCTTATTTGCATGCCCTTTGGTGGGAAATCAAATGACAAGAACTGTATTATTTATATATGACAAGTATGTTCATTGTTCATATATGCTCTAGGTTCCTCAGCTTTCTGTTTTAAAACTTGTGATTATTACTTGGTTTAATTCTAATCATTTACATCATTGCATTTGTTTGGTTTTTGTAGAATGATTTGCTCATCATTTAATTTATTTATTTATCTTCTTTTGAATAGATAAAATGTGCATAGCATCATTATGTGATGATTTTTAAGCAAAGAAAATAACACTTCGAAATTATCATTCTCTCAATAAACTATACGATGTCAAATCTATCAGATCCCCGAATTCCGCTGTAAAAACAAAATAGCATATCAAATCTCAAGCTTGTTGTATGGCAAAACTTTATTCACACTTTAATGATGGAAAGCAACTTCTTTTTCATCAATTTATTACCACAAAATCACTTCTAAGTTCTGTCAAATCCATCAATTATAAGAGGGGGGGAAAAAAAAAGAAGATCCATACACTTTCAAATGAAGTCACTTCAATGGAGCTCAAGAACGGTCCAAAGTAATGGGTCTTCTCGTTGTCGATAGAACAGATGGTTCATTTCTAATCATTAACAGATAAGATCATATATCATAATGAATTTGGAGGAAGTCGCGAGCAACTTGGGGTTTATGGAAGCGACTGTAGGAATGATGGAGTAAATAATTGATGGCATGACGGGAAAGCTTAAAGCTTCACCCCCATTAGCTCTTTTGGAGCTTTGCTTGTCGTTAAGTCATTTAGAATGCTTTAACCTCCATAGCCATCCATATTGTTTTAGATGATAAGACACTAAAATAAGTCCATTCCATTCATTTCATCCGTTTTCGGTGCATCAAATACCCATCTTATCTTTAAGCGAATTGTTTAAAGGTTTTGCAAATATTTAAACTATAGTAATTAAGTCTCTTATTATTTGGTTTTTTCAAAGACGAGAAGGTTATAAATTTTTGTTTACATATAATGACACGTTAATTAATAAATTATTTAAAAAATTAGCATCCACTCAAATAATAGTTATGATTTTCGACATGAAATTATCTTTTCTCATAAATTGTTCCAACTCTGTTTCCGCTTAAAACGACATAATTTAACATACATTTAGACATAAAGCGATGTAATTTTGGGATAAAAATAAAGTTGAAGTATGCTTAAAAACGGAGATTTTAAACCCATGATTTCTCACTTAGGACAAATTAACTCATTTCAAAACATTTAAAGAGGTGAATGTTATTTTTATTAAAAAAAAACAATGGCAAGTGTATTTATCAAAAAGATAGGGGTGAGGAAATTAGGTGGGAGTGGATTGGTTCTGCTTACCATCTCTAATTGTGATGATTAAGCAATAATAGAATCCGACTGCTACCTGTTAAATTACTGAATCTGTAACCATCATGATCTGATTTATACAAACATCAAAATATTGTTTGATATGTCAACAAATTATCCTTGAATGTCTTTCAAGATGCATCATCGTCTTGTATCTCTATGTCTTTTCTCTTTGTTTACTGTTTTTTTTTTCCCTATATGGACATATATAATAATAAGTAATCTTTTCAAAACTGGACCTGAAGTTAAATAGATAAGATAAAAATTTAACGTTTAAAAAAATTTAGCTGTATTAAACTGATATAAAAATGATTAAAGATTGAATAAAATTGAAAATTTTAAAAAATAATTAAAAAAGATTACCTTTATTTATGGAAAAATTTAAAATTTAATTAAACAATTTGTAAAATAAAAATTAATTGGTTTATTTTACCATATAAAGTTGATTAAATTATAAAATTTGGTCAATTAATTAATTAGCTGATCGATTTTTAACAACGAAAATTATTAAACTAAATCAAACTAGAAAATTAAAACCAAACTAAAAAGTTAGACAATTACAAATTTTTACTATTAA
>JANIPM010000003.1:58896612-58907201 GCA_027478405.1 Erythroxylum cassinoides
ACAAGACACATGAATAAATGCCTAACGAAGAGTACAGTGCGATGAGGGTTAATAAAAAAGAACAAGAAAGTTGATTGTTTACATAGGAAAATGAGAAAACTATATTCTGGGCTTCCTACAATTTGAAATATTTTGGGGTTACTAAAATATACCTGTATTATCTTATTTATTAGTTTCTTGATTCTTAAAGCTATTATTCAATTGAACTTACGATCGTATATCTAGGTTATTGTTTAATAAAAATGCTAGGATACATGTTTCTAGTCGTTTACATTTAAGAGAAAATAACCCCAATGAATGTTTATTAATGATTGAAATTTTATATCGAGGATCTATTTTAGCGTGATAACATCGGTGACCCAAAACCAAAGTTTTTCTACTAAATTTTCAGATCCAATCACTTTTGTTAAATTTATATTTTTGTTATCTATTTCTTAAATTTCGTGAATTGAAAACAACCCCCTGCATTGGTCGTTTCGTTACTTTGTTTTAGTTTTAAACTCGCTAATCTTTATCGTTAAAAATTTCTCGTGAGAACGATATCCACTTGTTACTACCATATTAATTTGTATTAATAGAAGTTAGTTTCTTTTCTAATTTAGTTGCAGACGACAACACAATCAGTAGCAGTACTAGTGACGTCAGAAGCAGCAAGGAAAGGAATTCAGCCGATGAATGATCATGATCCGTTACGAACCCATCCTGGCTTATCATGATCAATTATTTAACTATTATTGTTAAAGTAACCATTTTTAATTATTTCGTTGAATGAAGAAGTTAGTTTGAACAAGTTTCTGATTAAATATTGCATACGTGTTTGGTTTTTTCAATAAATAGTAAATTTAGATTAAGTAATGTATCCATTCAAAGAAGACTGCTGTGTTGGGAATCTATATTTGTATAAAAAAATACAGCATCGTCTACAGTTGAATGCAAAATTTAGTTTGACAAAAATGTACTCATTTTGCACAATTTAAATTATGTATTGCGCAATTACCAGAATAGGTTTGCCTTTTCAATAAATAATGAATTCATATTAACTAGTATCTATTTCTATCTGGATGAAACTTATAACGTAATTTTATTAAAATTTATTACGAGGTAAAAAGTAAAATTAAGGTGATGGTAAAAGTTTGAAAAGTTTGAGGAATTCAGAATTTAGTAAATAATATATGTACAAGTAAAATAGTACCATCAATGGGTTTAAGCCTAAGGTCAAGTCCTACTATTTAGCTTAGCCACTTTGAGGTCAGCCTGACCAAAAATCCTTTGCTGGCCCATTCTATGACCATTTCGTACTTTCAACTGGACAAGTAATGAATGATTTTATGATGTTGACTTGCTATTTTCAACTGGACCATTTCGTACTTGCTATTTTAGAAAATCCAATCGGTTATTTTAAAAGTTTAAAATAACCGATTGGATTTTTTAATAATTGAGAATAACTTGCTATTGACCTGACTTTATATATATATATATATATTATGTTCATAACGTCTTGATCTACTTTCATACGCTATTTGCATATTTTATTATAGTATTAGTTTGATTATCTTGACAGTCTGACATTGTAGAAAAGCGTGTATTTTTTATTGGAAGAATATATCAAAATTCAAGATCCATTCATTTTTTGTCAAACTAATACATATTTTTAAGATTTATTTATTTATTATTTAATAAAGGTCAATCCTTTTTGTATATTTAAATCATTTTTAATCACAAGCTCCACCTCCTGCTGATACTTCCTACAAATTTCAACTTCTATTGTCACTGGCTTTTATAAATACCAATATTTTGTACAAGATACTGCACATTTTCATCCAGATCAATCTCTCTCTCCCCTCAGCACACAGTAGTCAGTACCATGAGCATGTCTGGAAACATGTTGCTTGCACACAGAATCACCCCCAACCTTCACAAAAAACATAAACGAGCAGGAAGGAGTGTTCCACCATCAGGTCGTTTTTATTATTCCTCAGTTACACCAGTTTTTGGCTTGTGTTCCTTTTTCTATAGCCTTCTAGCTTATGTTTCTTACCTTTTATCCTGCTGTAATACTTCCTTCATAAACGTGGCCAGTTATATGTCTTGCTCTAGTCAGCAAAAGTGCTCCACAGCCAACTTTTTAAGGTTTACAGAGAAGAGAAGCATATCACTTTAGTTATAATTAATGGTTCTTCAATATTAAACCAATTTTGAACCGTGCGATGCTTAATATCTCCTTGTACAAAACAATTTTGAAAATTTCTTCCTTTTAGATTAAACCATATTTGGTTTTGGAATATCCAGCAGATGTACGTTCTCAGATGCAGCTAAGGCCAAGAGTACTTGGTGAAGTTGCTGAGGTAATAACTCCCCACCCTCTCATTACGCCTAGCCAATATCCCAAATGGGTAATTATTTTGATAAGCCTTCTTTTACAGAAAGGTGACAAGTACAGTATGAAAACGACAAGAATCTCTGAAATGTTCGCAAAAGTCGATAAGCCGTCGATGTCGTCGTCGTATGACACGGCATGGCTGGCTATGGTACCATCTAAGGGTTGTAAGGACAAGCCATTGTTTCCAGAATGTGTGGAGTGGATAATGGAGAACCAACGTCCTGATGGTTCATGGTCTGTCGATCCATATCATCCTTTGTTACTTAAGGACTCGCTATCTTCTACACTCGCATGTCTGCTTGCTCTTCATAAATGGAGGGTCGGTCAAGATATGGTGAAGAGAGGTACCGATTGCAGTTATCAACTTTCTAGTCTCTATGGCCAAAGACTTCTTCACTTTCTTCCTCTGTTATTTAAAAGATGCCTTAACTTTGTTAATCGCATAGTATAAATATATCCCACAAAGGCACAAACTGTTGAAGCGATACCCTCACGAGAATACCATGCAAAGCATTATTATCGTCAATACTGTAGTTTCTTAACTTTTTAAATATGAAAAAACAGGACACTTAGTATACTTATTTTGTAGCACAAGACACTTTTGAAGATCATTAATCCATTTTTATAATATCCTAAAATAAAGTTACGTAATATTAAATCTCCTCAAATCTCACATGTTTTGTTGTTTAACAAGCGAGATATTGACTGATGTTCATGGATTTTTATTATAAAATACAATTAAGTTATTTATATATATAAATTGTTTATCTAAAATGTTGTTATTTTCTTGAATATATAGATATCTCTATGAAATTTATTAATCGATGCTTAATGGTACTTGATTACATTAGCTATCTTTATTAGTAAAAAGATTAGATATGATTCTTTTTTAACTTGTAAGTTATAAAATCTGGATCTTCAATAATATTTAGTTTTTAAAAATATTTTTATTAAATATTTTTCTAGCTGTTCATTGTTCATAATTTTAGGTTATTATTATACTATTTATATTTATAAGCATTAATTGATGGGAGAACTAAATTCTAGATAATTAAAAAAAATCATAATATCAAACTTTTTCTCTGAGAAAGTCAATCACAGAATTTCATGAAACACCAAAAGTAACTTAACTCTTTATGAACATTGTCATCCGTAATAAGCTTGTACACAATAAAAATCAAAATTTTCTTTTCCTAGTATTTTTCTTATTGGAGTCACAGAATTTCATGAAACACCTATTTTCATCTGATTGCTTAATAATATCGAAAGTAACATAACTCTTTATGAATATTGTCATCCGTAATAAGCTTGAACACAATTTCTTGTCCTAGTATTTTTCTTATTGGAGTCACTAACAATCACACTCAATTTGTTCTTTTTTTAGGTCTAAAATTTATCAAACAGAATTCTTGGGCTGCCAATGATGAGAGGCAGCTTACGCCTATAGGGTTTGACATCATTTTCCCAGGGTTAGTTGAACAAGCCATACAAAATGGAATAACCTTACCTTTGGAACCCAGCTTGGTCAGTGAACTACTAGAAGAGAGAGAGAACAAAGTCGAAAGGTTCCTGACTAGCGTAATTTAGCTAATTCGTGTTCTTACTCATATTTTTGTTCATGCTTAGTAGATTTGTTGACTTTTCTTTTCAAATTGAGTGCAGAGACCATGCTGGGTATGTTTTAGAAGGATTTGATGGTGAAAGCAATTGGAAGGATGCAATGAAACGTCAACACCAAAATGGGTCATTTGCCAATTCACCATCTTCAACCGCTGCTGCTTTGCTTCACAATTATGATAAAAAATGTCATGAATATTTGGATTCAATCTTAAGGTTGAATTACAATGCAGGTAATTACGTCCTATACTACCTAATAGACGAACCATGATTTAACTTTTTATGCTGCTTAATGTAATACTGGAAGTATCTCTTTTTACAGCTCC
Source organism: Erythroxylum cassinoides (assembly GCA_027478405.1). Taxonomy (NCBI): domain Eukaryota; kingdom Viridiplantae; phylum Streptophyta; class Magnoliopsida; order Malpighiales; family Erythroxylaceae; genus Erythroxylum; species Erythroxylum cassinoides. The sequence continues at coordinate 58,900,936 of JANIPM010000003.1, forward strand.
TGCAGTTTATCCTGTCACTATCTACAATAATTTACGTATGATTGATAATCTCCAGCAGTTAGGAATCGATCGACTTTTCAAAGATCAAGTAGAAAGTATTTTAGATAATATATTCAGGTACTTTAAATTATTTCTTTTTTTACAAATTGGAGCAGGATATTAGATTTACTATTACTTATGTACCTTTTTTTTTTTTTTTTCCTGAAGATGTTGGCTACAAAGGGATGAAGAAATATTTTCAAATGCTAAATGTTGCGCTTTGGGATTTCGGCTATTGCGGTTTAATGGATATGATGTATTTTCAGGTACATCCATAAAAGAAGAAAATTTATTTAAAAATTTATCAATTACTTGCAAATTGACATATAAATAAAATGTCATGTACAGATGATTTGGGAGAGTTTGCTGAAGAGAACCATTTCTTCGGTTCAACGAGTATAGAATACCATAACACTCGCACAATTTTGGAGTTGTACAAGGCTTCTCAGTATGCTATATACAGCGAAGAACCTGTTCTTGATAAAATAAAGGATTGGACAGGCTCTTTCTTGAAGCAAGAATTGGTCAATGGAAATATTCTGGACAAAAAGTTACAAGAAGAGGTAAACTGAAGAACCTGATGCTTCAGAAGTTTATAACTTCCTCATCACAATCTATTCATTTTTGTCAATGGGGTTTCAGGTTGGACATGCTTTAAGATATACTCATGACACTCTGGCTAGACTTGAGAACAAAAGAAGCATAGAGCTACTTGACATAGACAACATGGAACTTCTTAAGACCTTAAACAGGTGAAATCAATGTCCACTTGTCGATATAGTTTGAATTTATTGATTTAATTCGTCATATAAGACAAAATTAGAACAATCATCCATAACCAATTTCTTTTATACTCTGCCTCAGAAATCCTTACATGGACAATCGAGACTGCTTGGTACTGGCAATGAAAGATTATAACCTGTGTCAGAAAATATACCAGCAAGAGCTTAAGGATCTCGAGAGGTAATTATAAACATGGGGAATATTGAAAATTGAATAAAATGATTAGAGTGGCTTTAGAACAACTCTTGGTTGAATTGCAGATGGGTGAAGGATAGCAAATTGGATCAATTGCAATATGCCAGACAAAAGCTAAACTATTGCTACTTCTCCAACGCTGCCGTGGCTGTCCCGCCTGAGCTTGCAGCTGTTCGCATCTCAATGACAAAAAACTGTGTTATGGCGACTGTAGTTGATGACTTTTTCGATTGTGGCGGCTCGTGGGAAGAATTGGGAAACTTCATGGAATTGTTTCAAAGGTGAGTCTCCTGGGGGGAGATCTTCTGTACTAATTTGTTTTTCTTGATTCTGATTTTGCTAATCTATTTGGAGGTGACAATTATGACTCTGACAGGTTGGAAGATAACAAACCAATTGAAAATTACTGTAGCAAGCAAGTGGAGATCTTGTTTTCTGCGTTGAAAAGTATGATCGACGACCTTGGGTCGGAGGCATCACAACTTCAAGGCAGAAATGTCACACCTCATCTAATCAGCATAGTGAGTGAGCATTTAACATCTAAAATGACCAAACCTAATAGTATTATAGTTTCCTTCCTTGAAGTCCTTGATGACAAAATAAAAAGTATGCATAGAATATTAAGTCAAGCATAGAATATTAAGGCTGTGATTGGACTTCCTGCAGTGGCATGACTTGCTTAAGTCTATGATGAAGGAGGCCAAGTGGGCCCGAGAAAACATAACACCATCAATGGAAGAGTACATGGAAAATGCATGTGTCTCCTTCGCCTTGGGGCCAATTATTCTGATACCACTGTACGTGGTTGGTCCAAAGTTGTCAGAGGAAATGGTGTCAAGCTCGGAGTACTACAATCTATTTGAGAAAGTCAGTTTAAGTGGACGTCTACTCAACGATCTTGCTTCTGTTAAGGTAAAGCATTTCTATGGTTTTACATACTATGGCAGGTGACATAGAGATTTGGGATTTTTAATGTTCATGTGTCCACCGCCTACCTGTAGAGAGAAGGTGAAGAAGGTAAACTCAACAGTGTGTCATTACGGTCACTTAATGCACATGGGACCAAGACAGAAGACGAGGTTATTACGGAGACCAAGAAGCTGATTGAAGATTACAGAAGAGATCTATTGCGTACAGTAGTGCAAAGAAGAGGGAGTTTGATTCCAAGGGCTTGCAAGGATTTGTTTTTGGGGATGAGTCATATACTTCAGTACTTCTACAAGGAAAAGGACGGATACTCTTGCGCCACGGACAAGGTTAAGGACTCCAAAGCTATCTTATGGGATCCAATAATTAATCCCTACATGCTAGCTTCCTCTACTACGTACTGATTTTGATTAAACTTGTAATGAGACTGTTAATCAAACTTAATTAGACACACGTCCCTCAACAGAAAGCTTTCATTGTAAACTTCAAGGCACTATCACATTGTAAGTTGCCTAAGATGAAGATAACTCGTTAATTAGAAGCATGGACAAAAGCAGAGATTATGAAGAGATGGAACTCTTGTTTTTCCACAGGTTTAACTTTATTAAATTCTAAAAGTCAAGATCCTTGACTGTAATTTGTTAAAATGTATAATGTTCTTATCTTAATAACCAACTACATACGAATTTAAACCACTTGCATTCAACTTTTAAGTTGTCATAATCAGCCTTTCTCAGTAGAGGTAGACAATATGATTAGCTCTGAAGTTTGAACACGTGAGAGTTGAATTTGTTGCTAGTGTATAGTGTATTGTGTTAGTGAACATATAAAACCAATTAAGTTGGTCTCACATAACAGCTTAAGTTATTGTGGTGAAACAGGTCACTTAATATGGTATTAGAGCCTCTATGACTAAATGGTCATGAGTTCAAATCCTACCACCTACCTATTCTAATTAAATTAAACACAAGATAAAGTAGGCCTGTATAAGTTTTAAATTTAAAGGACTTTCACTTGAGAGGTTGTGTTAGTAAATATATAAAACTAATTAAATTAACCTCACACAATAGCTTAAATTATTGTGATAAAACGGTCCGTTAACATACGGGAGCTTTTGGCTAGTTGAATTCTTAAAAGACGCCGTGGAGGTGCCGCGTTCCTATGCAGTCGATGCAACGTTTGTTACGAGTGTATGGCAGCTTTTGGCTAGTTGAATTGTTTGACCAAAGCAACAGAAACAAAAAAGAAGGATGGAGGAACTAAAGTTAAAACAAATATAAGGTAAATACATCAGTGTCATATACTTATGTTGACATTTAATTTTCTGGATCCTAATTAAATTTTTAAATAAAATTATGTCAAATAGTTACTATATATCCTAATGATATATTTTGTCAAATATTTGTTGTATATTTACAAGAATATTATGTCCATCAATTAATATACGATTTGACTTCAACACTTTGGGTTTTAAACAATAAGACTTGATTGATTATAAGTGAAGAAGTTTAAATATACAAACATATTATTTATAATTTTGGATGAATAAAGATTCAATACCTCAAATACGTCTATGAAGATTTCATCAACACATTTTAGGGACGTTTTTAAGATAAAAATAAAATAACATATAACACAAATAACTTAGGTACTTTTATTACGTGTTACAAAGGTTTAACACTAAATTAGGGCTTACAATAAACTAAATTATGCTCTACCACATTACACATTCTTATATAGATAAAACAATTAATAGTTATTTTTTGATAGATATTTATCTTTATTTTTAGGTAAGTATGTTAGCTTGGAGATACATTTATCTTCTAGGAGATAAGTTTATCTCTAATAGATAAAATAAATTTATCCTATATGCAAATATGATTGTTAATGGCATTAAATTAGGAAATATTCTTGTATAAATTTCCTTGAATTAAAGGAATAAAGTTAAGTTTTCGACCATTTTTTTAAATCCTCTTGTTTCAAGGTACCAGAGCTACCGGTTCTGGTAGCCTAAAATCTTTTTCCAGCCATATCATGGTTGGGGTTCAACCAACCCTTGACGAGTCTTCCACCACCCAAACCTCCTCCCAAACACCTAGTTCCGTAACCCCTTCAGCCCATTTATCATCTCCATCTATTGATAATCTTTTGTTGCAAATCATGCAACTTAAATTAAATGGAATGAATTTTTGATAATGGTCTCAATCAGTCATGTTAGTAATCAAAAGAAGAGACAAGGCTAGATATCTAACCGGAACAATTCCTTAACCACAAGAAACAACAGTCACTTATAGTGCTCGGGATGCTAAGAATTCTATTGTTATGGCTTGACTTATCAATTCAACGAAGCCAAAAATAGGAAGAACCCATCTATTATGCAAAGCTGCTCGAGAAATTTTGGAGGTTGTGCAAGAAATATATTCTGATTTGGAAAATACGTCTCAATGTTTTGAAATCAGAAACACTCACCAAAGTAACATGTCTATTACTGAGTATTACAACTTACTCACTAAATTATGGCAGGAGATGGATCTGTTTTATGCAATAAATTGGGAGCATTATGTTGATGTTGACAAAGATGAAAAATTGTTGGAGAAGGAGAGAGTTTTTGATTTCATACAGGGACTTAATGTTGAACTTGATGAAGTATAAGGACGGCTACTTGGTTTAAAGCCATTGCCTTCAATCCAAGAAATATTTATTGAGGTTTGTAGGGAAGAGAGTCGAAAAAAGGTCATGCTTACCTCTCCCACTTTTGAACAAATCTCTGAAGGTTCAGCTTTAGTGGCAAACTCTTAGAAAGGGCCTACTCAACAACCACGAGAGCAACAAACCAAGAACAAGCAATGGTGTAACCACTGTGATAAGCCCTACCACACCCATGAGACCTGCTGGCACTTACATGGGAAACCACCAAATTGGAAGCCTAAAAGCCAAAGGGATCAGCAAAAAAGTGGAACAACACATGTAATAGAATATGATATCAACAAATCCATTGGGTTAAATTTGTCTTCCCAGTAGATTAAACTGCTTCACCAACTCTTGAATCAGACAAAGATCATAACTGAATTAGATTCACTTGACCAACAGGCTCCTACTGCAACACTAGTGCATAAAGATAACTTGTGTCAATCATTATTATCAAAGTCTCGAGGTCATGATTTTTGGATTATGGGCACGAGTGCATCAGATCACATGACTGGGTCTTTGAATGTTTTTGAGAAATATGAGCCATGTGAATAGAAAGTTAATGTATGGGTCACAGATGGAAAGGTGTCACCAGATATTGGTCAAGAGAGGGTTTGTTTGTCAAACCTTTGACATTAAATAATGTTCTTTATGTGCCTAAGTTAACTTATAATCTATTATTTGTCGGTCAATTAACCAAGGACATGAATTGTATTGTGACGTTTTTTCCTTGTCATTGTGAATTTTAGGACTGATGTTCGGGGAAGATGATTGGCAGTGCTGAGGAGAAAGATGGACTTTACTACTCGCCAGGAAAGAGTACTCCTACTGAACTTAAATCACTAAATAAGATTTCCTTTTCAGTTATGTCAAATTATGATGTTATGTTATGGCATCAACTCCTTGGTCATCCAAAATTTACATATTTAAAAATCTTATATCCACAACTTTTCATCAATAAATATCATATTTCTTTATGTTTATCTTTTAATTGATAAGATAAGTTTATCCTATATGCAAATTTGATAGTTAGTAGCATTAAATTAGGAAATACTCTTGTATAAATTTCCTTAAATCAAAGGAATAAAGTTAAGTTTTGAATCTTTTTTAAAATACTCTTATTTCAGTTATATATAGTTTTAAAACTTATTTAGTAGTTTGTGATTTGTAAAAACTATAATTTCAATACTTTTTTATAAGTCTTTCTGTTAGAATTTTAAGCTATTCAAATATTTTTATAGTTTTATTTATACGAATATATTTGAATTAAATATGTTGTTTCTAAATCTTAGTTCTTTGTTAGGATATATGTTATATATCTAAATAATTAGTTTTGGCATTATTCATTAATTGGACATATAAGATATTAATTAGATAATGACTTAGATTCAAAAAAGTTATATGGATAATCTTCTAGTTGCAAAAGAATCCTATCTTGGTTTGAAGTCTATTATCATATTGGTAATTGGATTGTGGACTGTGTTGATTTTTTAGAGATAGCAAAAGATGGGAATTTGGGTAGCAAAAGATGGGAATTTGGGTGTCTTGCAATCAAAGTGGCTGTGTGCATTAGAAACATAGTTGAAGTGGTGTAGTAGGAATGGATTTGGTGTTGGCTTAAGTAAGAGTGTAAT
>JANIPM010000003.1:58929527-58952738 GCA_027478405.1 Erythroxylum cassinoides
TTTGCTTTTCTTCTGAAGGTTTAAAGTTTATTGAACAAAATGATTGGGCCATTAACGATGAGAGACAGCTTACACCCCTTGGCTTTGATGTCTTTTTTCCGGCGTTGTTGGAATATGCCATAGAAAGTTATCTTCCTCTGGGGTCGAGCTTGGTTGATGAATTGTTACAGGAGGGAGAAAATAAAATAGAAAGGTTTCTTCATAGTAACATATATATGAGTTCATCTCGGTCATAATTATTCTGATAAAATGTTTGCTGACTTTTCTTATCACTTCTTTATTATTTGACGAAGACATGAACTTGGAAGAAGCGGAGTTGGTCTACCGTATCTTGCAGAAGGATTACGTCGTAAATATAAGTGGAAGGAGGTTATGAAACACGAACAGAGAAATGGGTCTCTTTCCGATTCACTTTCAGCAACTGCAGCTGCTCTGTTTGACAATTTTGACGAGAAATGCTACAATTTTTTGGGTTCGGCCTTAAAGTCAGGCAACGGTTCAGGTAAAACTCATGTACTACCAACATTATGGCCGTAGGTAATCTGAACTTTGGCATAGTCTATATTTATTTTAACACGATTCGGTTCTTTTTTCTTTTCTTTTCTTTCCCTGTGTGCTCCGCAGTTCCTGCAGTTTATCCTCTCACTATTTACAGTGAACTCCATACGGTTGACAATCTCCGGCAGTTGGGAATTGATCGATTTTACAGAGAGGAGATAGTACGGACTTTAGATACGACATACAGGTAATTTAATTACTACAATCCTACAATCATAACTTTTGCATTGACTCTAAATGATTTTATATTGTATTTTCTCCTAAGATGTTGGCTACAAAGGGATGAAGAAATACTTTCAAATGTCGATTGTTCTGCTTTAGCATTTCGGCTGCTGCGGTTCAATGGATATGATGTGTCTTCAGGTACATACAATCACTCCAGATAAACAGGATCTTACGTTTGCATTTATTTATTACAAGTGGTTTAACTTGGAATAAAATGTTTTTACAGATAATTTAGCAGATTTTGCAGAAGAGAACCTCTTCTTCGAGTCAGTGAGTATAGAGTACCACAATGCAAGTTCAATCCTGGAGTTGTACAAGGCATCACAGTGGGCCATATACAAAGATGAGACTGTTCTTGATAAAATAAAGGCTTGGACTGGTTCTTTCTTGAAGAAAAACTTGCTAAATGGTTCAATTCAGGACCAGAAGTTGCAGGAGGAGGTAATTAATGGGCGTCAAAAACTTACAGAATGATGGCTTTATGGTTAATCCCTTAACCTAAACCAAATATGAATATGTTTGATGGGGTTTTCAGGTTCATCATGCTCTAAACTACACTCACGACACGCTGGCTCGACTTGAAATTAAAAGACGAATAGAGCTCCTAGACATAGACAACATGCAACTTCGTAAAACCTTGTACAGGTGAGGATTTGTCTCCAGTATGTAATAGCCTCAAATATGGATTTCAAGGTCTTCAGTCGGGTCCAAGAAAAATCATTGATTACACCACTTCTTTTTCTGCCTTAGGAGCCCTTATATGAACAATAGAGAGTGCTTGCTACCGGCAATAAAAGATTATAACATGTCTCAGAAAATATACCAGCAGGAGCTTAAGGATCTCCGGAGGTAATTATGAACATGGGGAATATTGAAAATTGAATAAAATGAATGGAGTGGCTGTAGAATAACTCTGGGTTGGATTGCAGATGGGAGAAGGATAGCAAATTGGATAAACTGAAGTTTGCAAGACAGAAGCTAAACTATTGTTATTTCTCCGTTGCTGCCTTGGATATTCCGCCAGAGCTTGCAACAGTTCGCATCTCAATGATCAAGAACTGCGTTATGGCGACTGTGGTTGATGACTTTTTTGATTGTGGTGGTTCCAGGGAAGAATTAGAGAACTTTATGGAATTGTTTCAAAGGTGACTATACTTTTAATCTCTTTTGTCTGTGTGTATGTGTGTGTTTTTGATCTTTTTCATTTTATAATTATTGCTGAATTATGACTTTGACAGGTGGGAAGATAACAAATCAACAGAAGATTATTGCAGCAAACAAGTGGAAATACTTTTTTCTGCACTTAAAGATATGGTCAGTGACCTTGGATCAGAAGCATCACAAATTCAAGGCAGAAATGTCACACCACACTTGATCAGCATTGTGAGTTTAGATCAACCGTCCCTAATCCTATATTTCATCTCCGCTTCCTGTGTTATTAGCAGCAATTCGATAGGAGCCTGAAAGTCCTATGCTTTCCCAGCTCTAACTTCACTTCACTTCATCTTTTCAATTAATACAATTTACGTAATTTGCTCTTTTGGTTTTGTGGAAGATAACTCCAGAATCCGTTTCATTATGCAGTGGCATGACCTGGTCAAGTCTATGATGAACGAAGCCAAGTGGGCACTGGAAAACTTAACACCAGCCATGGAAGAGTATATGGAAAATGCTTACATATCCCTCGCCTTGGGACCGATTGTTCTCATACCACTCTACGCTGTTGGCCCGAAATTGTCAGAGGAAATGATCTCAAGTTCAGAGTACGACAATCTGTTCAGGAATATGAGCTTAAGTGGACGATTACTCAATGATCTTGTTTCTGTTAAGGTAAAGTCCTAATTATAACGCTCAGAAATAGTTGATGTGCGATATCTAGAATCGATTCTTTGATATATATACATGTGCAGAGAGAACGTGAACAAGGCAAGCTGAACAGTGTGTCCTTGTGCTTCCTTCAAGTTCGTGACACTAAGACAGAAGAAGAGGTTATTGCAGAGACCAAGAAGCTGATTGAGGATTACAGAAGAGAGCTGTTACGAATGGTTTTGCAAACAAGAGGAAGTTTGATTCCAAGAGCTTGCAAGGATTTGTTTCTGCAAATGAGCCATAATCTTCGATACTTTTACATGGAAAAGGATGGCTATTCTTGCTCAGTTGAGAAGGTTAAGGACGAGAAAGCTATACTTTGGGAACCTGTAATTAACCCCTATGTGTTAACAGCTATGAATCATGATGCTTGAACTCCTTGTGAGACTAATAAGGGACCATGAACGAAAGATTATATTTTGGATTTTGCAAATAAAAACTCTGCATTGTGGGAGAGTTATGAAAAACAAATTGAAAACTATCATTAAGTTACCATATTTGAGTATACATTGTTAAGATATAGTTGATTATATCTTATTATTTAATTTTAGACATTATTTGATAATTGGATTTAGTTGAATTTATGTGAGACTCTTTCAAAATAAGGTGATTGAAATTAAAATCCTAATCAAGATGGGATTTAATGTTATCCTATTTTGAGATAATGACTATCTATGGATTTGAGTTCTTTTAAAGCAAAAAACTTCTACTTCTGGAATTGGCTATATTACCAAAATAGGATGCATTAGCATCTATCTATTCAATGTGTGGATTGTATTCAGCAGTGTTGTTAGGAGCTTTGAATGTTGATTGTTAATTGTTAATTGTTAATCCAACTCTCAGACAAAAGAAGAGAGAGTTGAAGTTAGGAGTTGTCTTGTTAGGCTCCAGGAAGCACTTCTTATTGGACTTGTGACCATGCAACATATTTTTGAGCAGAAACTTTACCATGGTGAAATTTTATACCAAATAACATCCAAGTTTGACAGATTGCACATCACTCTAGGATCTCTTGATATCATTGCTAGAGGTCCTCCAATTTGTGGAGATCTTTCATTATCACTATCCGTAGCTAGTCCTTAGATCTCTTAGGAAGTATCTTGAAGATCCTTGCGTGTGGGTGAAGACAAACGCATCTACTCTCAACATTCTTGCTTCTCATGCTGAGATTGGACTTGACTTTCTCTTGATTATCTCTTTGCTATTTAAGTTGGATTGTGCGATTGTTGTGTTTCACCGCTGAATGTGTTTTGGCTGTCCTTTATCTATGGTGATTGAAATACAGTGAATGAAAGCACTAACGTGGGGATCTCGATGTTGATATAATTTCATCTTGGGTTGCAACGGTTTTTGATTGTTTTCCTTATGAGTGCGACATCTTGGAGTGGTAACGACTGGGTGTTGATTTTCGTTGTATGGCTCACGGCTGGGTTGTTCTGCATATCATATGTGATTTCTGCCAAGGTTAATTGTGCTGTGGGGTCTGTTGAATTTTGTGTGAAAGCTTATTTGCGTGGGCTATCATAGTTGATGTCTTCCTGCTATAACTATGAGTTAATACTACTATTTGTGTGAATCAACCCATAGTGTGTGGTGACAACTTTCAGACATGTTTCAGTGGAGCTGAACCTATCGAGAAGTTGTTCCTTTTTTATCCTAAGTGTTTTCATTTATGTTGAATTTTGTTTGATCATTGTGTTGTTTATTTTATTTCGTTTTCATCAAACATTGTTTGAGAAAATCCTCTATTGAGGCTAGTACGAGACGGTTGTACTATTGGGTATGAAATTCTTTCATGAGTTGTGAGAACGAGAGATAATGTCAAGGATTAAGTAGTGTCGACTTAACAAAGCCTTATTTAAAACTATTGTTGTTAGTAAAAAAATTAAGCTAGGTGAGGGCCCCGCAGATATAGGCAAGGTGTGTCGAATTGTGTTACCAAATTTTGATGTTGATTTATATTTTTGCATTTATTTTTTTGTTTTTGATTGTTTTAGAAACAACTGCGGCAAATTGAAAAATTTGCGAAACTAATACACCTCTATGGGTTTTATCAATTGGTATATGATCGGGGTTCACCGAATCAAAACTTAATACATCAAGTTGGTGCAAATCCATGTTTTGCAATTATGACTATAAGAGAAGGGGAATCAATCATAAAGTCACCATTGTTAAATGGTTTAAATTATCCTATGTGGAAATCATGGATGAAAGAATTCATTCAAGCACAAGGAATAAGAGCATGGAACTCGATTTAAGTGGCTGGACACATTCAATGAAGACTAATGAAAAGGGAGAAGCAATGTTTAAAGATGCATCTGAGTATAAAAGAGCTGAAGAAGAGAGAGTGCTTGGAAAATCTCAAGCCTTGCACGCCATCTTCAGTGCAGTTGATGAAGGTCACTTTGTTATGATATCAGCTTGTGAATCAACGAAAGAAGTATGGGACAGTTTACAGACTATACATGAAGGATCGAAATCTATGATAGCCTCAAAAATTCAGATGTTGGCCGTGAGATTTGAAGAGCTGAAGATGGATGAGAGTAAAACCATTGGAGACTTTCATGATAGACTGTGTGACATAACAAACCAAGCACATTAACTCGGGAAGATGTACTCTAACCTGATACTGGTTAAGAAGACATTGAGATCATTGCCTCCGAGGTTCATATCAAAAATTGCAGCCATCGAAGAAGCCCATGATATCACTGAATTGTCTTTAGGTAAGGTAATTGGGATTCTTACCAACTTTGAGATGAATTTGTTGAGGGAGAATCGAGAGAAGAACAAAGGATTAGTATTGCAAGCCAAGATTAGTAAAGTCATGAATGAATTCAAAAATGAATCTAATGAGAATGAAGATATGGAGTTATTGTTAAGAAATTCAGCAAGTGGTTAAAGAAAATGAAGCAGGATATATCCTAGTTTAGGTAAAACGGTGGGAATTTTTTAAACAACAACTTCAAACAATAAGATAAAACTCAAAAAGAAAATTCAATGTCATGAGTGTCAAGGCTTCGGACATGTGCAAGCGAAATGTACTAACACCTTGAAGAAGAGAAAAAGAATTTCTATACAAGTACTTGGAGTGAGAATGAATCTAGAAGTGAGTATAGTAGTGAAGAAGAAGTTGTGAATAGTATTGTGTTAGTTACTTTATACAACAAAAGTCCAGTTGCTAGCATAATAATAACCAAGAAGCAAGTAATCGATGACGAAAATGTGAGTAAATCAGAAAATTTCGAGAAAAATGCAAACGAATCAGCTAAAAGCTTAATCATAGATTATGAGAGTGATGACAGTACTTCAGATGATAAAAAGGAAATTCGTGACACCAAGACAGAAGAAGAGGTTATTGTAGAGACCAAGAAGTTGATTGAAGATTACAGAAGAGAGTTATTGTGAATGGTTTTGCAAATAAAAGGAAGTTTGATTCCTAGAGCTTGCAAGGATTTGTTTCTACAAATGAGCCATAATCTTCGATACTTTTACATGGAAAAGGATGGCTATTCTTGCTCAGTTAAAAAGGTTAAGGACAAGAAAGTTATACTTTGGGAACCTGTAATTAACCCCTATGTGTTAACAGCTATGAATCATGACACTTGAACTCCTTGTGAGACTAATAACGGACCATGAACAAAATATTATATTTTGGATTTTGCAAATAAAAACTCTGTATTATGGGAGAGTTGTGAAAAAGAAATTGAAAACTACCATTAAGTTACCATATTTGAGTATACATAGTTAAGATATAGGTGATTATATATTATTATTTAATTTTAGACATTATTTGATAATTAGACTTAGTTGGATTTATGTGAGGTTCTTTCAAGATAAAGGATTCAAATTAAAATCCTAATCAAGATAGGATTTAATGTATATCCTATTTTGATGGGTTTTTTCACAATTAAAAACTTTCTGATTTTAGTATTGGCTGTATTACGAAAATAGGATGCATTAGCATCTATCTATTCAATGTGTGGATTATACTCAACAATGTTGTTAGGGGCTTTGAATGATGATTGTTAATTATTAATCCAATGCCTTGACAAAAGAAGAGGTTTGAAATTTGAAGCTGTCTTGTTGGGCACCTGGAAGCAATTCTTATTAGACTTGCGACCATGCAACATACTTTTGAGTAGAAACTTTACTGTGGTGAAATTCTACACTAAATAACATCCAAGTTTGACAGCTTTTACATCACTTTAGGATCTCTTGATATCATTGCTAGAGGTCGTCCAATTTGTGGAGATCTTTTATTATCACTATCCGAAGCTAGTTCTTAATTCTCTTAGGAAGTACCTTGAAGACCCTTGAGTATGGGTGGAGGCAAACGCATCTACTCTCGACATTCTTTCTTCTCATGCTAAGATTGGACTATACTTTCTCTTGATTATCATTTTGCTACCTAGGTTGGATTGTGCAGTTGCTGTGTTTCACCGTTGTATGTGTTTTGGGTGTCCCTTGTCTATAGTGTTTGAAACATAGTGCATGAAAGCACTAACGTGGGGATCCCTATATTGATATAATTTTATCTTAGGTTGCAACGATTATTGATTGTTTTCTTTGTAAGTGGGACATCTTGGAGTGGTAACAATTGGGTGCTGATTTTCGTTATATGGATTACGACTGGGTTGCTCTGCATATTATGTGTGATTTCTGCCAAGGTTAATCGTGATGTGGGGTCTGCTGGATTTTGGGTGAAAACTTATTTGCGTGGGCTATCATACTTGATGCCTTCATGTTGTAGCTGTGAGTTAATAATGTTATTTGCGTGAATCAACCCATAATTTGTGGTGGCAACTTTCATACCTGTTTCAGTAGAGCTGAACCTATCGAGAAGTTGTTCCGTTTTTTTTATCTTAAGTGTTTTTGTTTATGTTGAATTTTGTTTAATCAATTGAGTTGTTTATTTTGTTTCGTTTTCATTAAACATTGTTTGAAAAATCCTCTATTGAGATTAATATAGGGTGGTCATACTATTGGGTGTGAAATTCTTTCATGGGTTGTGAGGACTAGGGATAGTGTCAAAGGTTAAGTATTGTCGACTCAATAAAGTCTTGTATAAAACTATTGTCATTAGGGAAAGAATTAAGCTGGATGAGGGCCCCGTAGATGTAGGCAAGATGTGCCGAACTGTATTACTAAATTTTGGTGTTGATTTATATTTGTACGTTTAATTTTTTAGTTTTTAATTGTGCTAGAAACGACTGTGGTAAATTGAAGAGTTTGTGAAAATAATACACGGGTTCTATCAATTGGTATCAAAGCAGGTCACCGAATTAAAACTTGGTACATCAAGTCAGTGTCGATCCTTATTTCACAATTATGGCTATAAGAGAAGGGGCATCAATCATATGGTCACCGTTGTTAGATGGTTCAAATTGTCCTACATGGAAATCATGGATGAAAGAATTCATTCAAGTACAAGGAACAAGAGCATGGAACTCAATTTTAGGTGGCTGGACACATTCAATGATGACTGATGAAAAGGGAGAAGCAGTGCTTAAAGTTGCATCTGAATAGATAAAGGCTGAAGAAGAGAGAGCGCTTAGAAATTCTTAAGCCTTGCACACCATCTTCAGTGTAGTTGATGAAGGCCGCTTTGTTATGATATCAGCTAGTGAATCAGTGAAAGAAGTGTGAGACACTTTGCAGACTATGTATGAATGATCGAAATTTGTGATATCCTCAAAACTTCATATTTTGGCTGTGAGATTTGAAGAGCTGAAGATGGATGAGAGTGAAACCATTGGAGACTTTCATGAGAGATTACGTGACATAGCAAACCAAGCATATCAACTCGGAAAGAAGTACTCTATCTTGAAACTAGTTAAGAAGACATTGAGATCATTGCCTCCGAGGTTCATACCAAAAATTGCAGCCAATAAAGAAGCCCGTGATATTACTGAATTGACTTTGGGTAAGGTAATTAGGATTCTTACTATCTTTGAGATGAATTTATTGAGGGACAATCGAGAGAAGAACAAAGGATTAATTAGCATTGCAAGCCAAGATTGGTAAAGCCATGAATGACTTCGAAGATGAATCCGATGAGAATGAGGATATGGAGTTATTGACAAGAAATTCAACAAGTGGTAAAAGAAAATGAAGAAGGATAGATCTGAGTTTAGGCAAAACGGTGGGTGTTCATCGAACAATAACTTCAAACAATAAGCTAAAACTTAAAAGGGTGAAAGAAAAGTAAAGAAAATTCAATGTCATGAGTATCAAGGCTTCGAACATGTTCAAGCGAAATGTACTATCACCTTAAAGAAGAGAAAAGGGAACTCATATACAAGTACTTGGAGTGAGAATGGATATGGACAAGATTATGGTAGTGAAGAAGAAGTTGTGAATAGTGCTATGTTAGTTACTTTATACAGCAAAAGTCCAGTTATTGGCTTAACAATAACCAAGAAGGAAGTAACCGATGACGAAAAATGTGAGTAAATTAGAATTTTTTTCGAAAAAAGCAGACGAATTAGATCAAAGTTCAATCTTAGATTATAACAATGATGCTAGTACTTCAGATGATGAAAAAGAAGATATTTATGAAGCTTATGAGTTAATGCATGCTAAATGGGTCCAAACATATAAGAAAAATGAGAAGGTGAAGGAGGAAAACTCTAGCATAAAGAACATCATTCAAGACCTTGAGAAGAAGTTGTTATATACAATAGATGAGCTTAATGAAACAAAGTTGAAGCTGATTAACACGAAAAAGGGAATAAGAATGTTAAATGGAAGTATTGAAAAGCTAGAAAAGTTGTTGGAAATTGATAAAACTAAAAAAGACCTTCAAGGCATTGGCTATAGAGGTGAATGTTCCAAGTCGAATGATGAGAAAATTAGTGTGATCAGATCTATCCAAGAAGAAATCTCAAAGAAAAATCAGAGGCTCATACCTAGATGTCACTGGAGGTGAATGTTCCAAGTCGAATGATGAGAAAATTGGTGTAATCAGATCTATCTAAGAAGAAATCTCAAAGAAAAATCGGAGGCTTATACCTATATGCCACTTTTGTGGAGTAATCAGGCACATAAGACTGAAATGTTACATGTTGTTACAAATGATGTTTCAGAGGGGTCAAAATCGAAAATTTAGACACTCTTCATTAAATTTACAGAAACAACCTATATTACTGAAGCACTCTTAGGTTAAAAATGATCAAGTACAAGCACAAAGACGTAGTGAACGAAAAACAAGAAATTGTCCATATTCACAGTTAGTTACTACTTTTGAAGAAACTGTTCAAACTGAGGATAAGTCGGTTACTTTAGATGAAGAAATCAGCTAGACAGTTGATGACCGAGATAATGTGATGAGGAATAAACCCATGTTTGAATTTCTTCGAATGGCATAGGGACTGTGTGCTTTATATTTTTAAAGTATAGTTTGATGTTATTTATTAAAAACAAAAAAAAAAGTGGTTTGAAAGAGTTAACATCTAGACTTTTCAAGTTTTATTCTGGTTTATCTTTATATTGTTGGTTATTTGAGTTTGGGCAATATGTGTTCATATGGTTTATATGAGGAGGAGATTAGTTAAGTTTGATTATGATTCGTTGAATGTGTTTGTAGGGTTTATGAATTTGTTTAGTCTTATGAAGATGGAACTGAAGTGAGCAATGATATGTTGGCTAGTGTTTTGACTAGTGGTAAATTATCATTTTGGCATGCTTATGATTCTTTTGTTACACCTATTGCTGATTTTTATGCTTCTTTATTCGCTGAGATTGATCACATTAAAGGAATCCTTGTTTTGACATTATTTTGTCCAAAAGGGGAGATATCAAATTGTTTTTGATGACTGTTCATTTCAAGGGAAGATTTTAAGGTTTCTCTTTGACTATAAATCTTTCTTTTGGGCATCATTTTGTCCTAATAGGAGAAATTTGGAAGATTAGATAATTGTGAGATTATTTTTTCTTTAGATGTTATTTAGAACTTAATGTCTGATTAAGGGGGAGTTCTTGGTTTGTGAATTCGATGTTTATATGTCCAATTATCTTCTTTAGGAGGAGTTTCAAATATGTGACAAATAATGTCAAAAAGGGGGAGATTGTTAAGATATAGGTGATTATATCTTATTATTTAATTTTAGACATTATTTGATAATTAGACTTAGTTAGATTTATGTGAGACTTTTTCAAGGTAAGGTGATTGAAATTAAAATCCTAATCAAGATGGGATTTAATGTATATCTTATTTTGGGATAATAGCTATCTATAGATTTAGGTTCTTTTACAACCAAAAACTTTCTACTTCTGGTATTGGCTATATTACTAAAATAGGATGCACTGGCATCTATCTATTCAATGTGTGGATTGTATTCAGCAGTGTTGTTAGGGGTTTTGAATTATGATTGCTAATTGTTAATCCAATGTCCAGATAAAAGAAGAGAGTTGAAATTAGGAGTTGTCCTCTTGGGCTCCTGGAAGCACTTCTTATTAGACTTGCAACCATGCAACATGCTTTTGAGTAGAAACTTTACCGTGGTGAAATTTTGCACTAAATAACATCCAGGTTTGACAGCTTGCACATCACTCTAGGATCTCTTGATATCATTGCTAGAGGTCCTCCAATTTGTGGAGATCTTTTATTATCACTATTCAAAGCTAGTCCTTAGTTCTCTTTGGAAATATCTTAAAGACCCTTACGTGTAGGTGTAGGCGAGCGCATCTACTCTTGACATTCTTTCTTCTCATGTTGAGATTGGACTTAGTTTTCTCTTGATTATCTCTTTACTATCTAGGTTGGATTGTGCGGTTGCTGTGTTTCACCGCTGTATGTGTTTTGGTAGTCCCTTATCTACGGTGATTGAAACACGGTGTATGAAAGCACTAACGTGGAGATCTCTATCTTGATATAATTTCATCTTGGGTTGCAATGATTATTGATTGTTTTCTTTGTGGGTGCGACATGTTAGAGTGGTAACAATTGGGTATTGATTTTCGTTGTATGGCTCACGACTAGGTTGCTTTGCATATTGTGTGTGATTATTGCCAAGGTTAATCATGGTGTAGGGTATGTTGGATTTTGTGTTAAGGCTTATTTGCATAGGTTGTCATACTTGATGTCTTCCTGCTGTAGTTGTGAGTTAATACTGCAATTTGTGTGAATCAGTCCATAGTGTGTGCTGGCAACTTTCAGACCTATTTTAGTGGAGTTGAACCTATCGGGAAGTTGTTCCTCTTTTTATCTCAAGTGTTTTTTGTTTATATTGAATTTTGTTTAATCACTTGAGTTGTTTATTTTATTTAGTTTTCATTAAACCTTGTTTGAGAAAATCCTCTATTGAGGTTAGTACGAGGCAGTCGTACTATTAGGTGTGAAATTATTTTACGGGTTGTGAGAACGAGGAATAGTGTCAAGGGTTGAGTGATATCTGCTTAGTTATGTTGGAGAAAATCGAGCCAAAATAGCTGATACGTAGGCAAATAGACTCACAAGAAAATATAGCAAGATACACACAACTAAAAAATGTGAAAATAAATCAGCAAAGTACACATGATTTACAAAATTCCACTATAATAAAAAGATAAATAGTACAAGCTTAATCACAAAGCATAGCAACTTGTCTAATCCACTAACCAACTAAGGACCGAGAGCTAAAACTAAGAAGCTTTAAAAAAGCTAAACTCTCTAAATTGCCTTTTATGGTGTTGATGGTCGCACATCTCCTTTGCAAGTCAAAAAAAGCACCACCCCTAAAGCCAATTGTCATAAATTCCAATATGTATATCTAGACATATTATTACTAAAATAGCCTTGTCATTAAGGGCATAAAAGGAAATTCTCCAATCCACACATCACGACAAATCTCTACCTTGGCTTGAATTTCTTTAAGTCAAATGTTATAGAGATTTTCTTGAAATTGGATCACCTTTGCCTCATATGCCCGCTAAGGCGATGAACAACTGTAAACACCAACTAAGTTCGAGCATGCTTAAACTTGTGAGTAGGAATAGGTTCCATTAACATGTCTGTTGGGTTCTACTCAGTAGCAACCTTGCTAATCATCACAACACCATGCGAGACATGATCCTGGATAAAGTGAAACCTAACATCAATGTGTTTGGTCCACTGATGAAACATTTGATTCTTGGTCAAATGAATGACACTCTAGCTATCACAAAGCACAATAGTAGAAACCTGTTGCAATCCTAGACTGTTAACCAAACCTTACAACCAAAATGCTTCATTAATAGCTTTCGCTGCTACCATATATGCTGCCTTATTTGTAGACAAGGCAACAGTAAACTGTAAAATAACCTTATAACTAATGGCACTTCTAGCAAGCTTGTAAATATAACTTGTCAAAGATCTCCTTTTTATCCAAATCCCTAGCATAATCAGAATTATCATAACCTGTAACATTGTTAGAGCAACCACTCTGATCATACACTAAACACAAATATGCAGCACCTCTCAAATACTTAATGATCCACTTCACTGTTTGCCAATATGTTTTACTAGGATAGGACATGTACCTGTTGACCACACTGACTGTATATGAAATATTTGGCAGATTGAAAACCATAGCATACATCACACTCCCAAATACACTTGAGTATGGAATGCGAGTCATTTATTGCTTTTCATCATCAATTTTAGGTGACAACTGGGTAGAAAGCCTAACGTGAGCTACTAAAGGAGTACTCATAGGTTTCGCCTTAGCCATACCAAAATGCTTAAGAACTATTTTAATGTAGCTCTTTTGCGATAAACAAAGCTTACTTGTTTTATGGTCTCTTTGAATCTCCATCAATAAAATTTTCTTAGCTGCTCACAAATCCTTCATCTCAAAATCACCATTCAACTGATATTTCAACCTGTTGATTTCCAATATATCCTTTGCAGCAATTAAGATGTCATCAACGTAAAGCAAAAAGGGTTTCCTATGATAAACACAAGCATCATAAGCACATCTAACAAAATCATGATCAATCATAAAATTTTCAATCGGGTTATACCAGTGCCTTAGTGATTGTTTCAGTTCATATAAGGACTTTTTCAACAAGCAAATATAATCTTCCTTACCAGGCACTGCAACCTCTAATTGATGCATATAGATTGTTTCCTCAAGCTCACTGTGCAAGAAAGTTGCTTTAACATCAAGCTGCTCAAGTTTTATGTCAAACTTGGCTACAATGACAAGTAACACACAAATGAATGTATGCTTCATAACTAGAGAGAAAACTTCATTCTAATTAATCCCCTCCCTTTAACTAAAGCCCTTAGCAGCCAACTGTGCCTTGAATCCGATTGCTTCAACATTTGAGATGCCTTCCTTTTTCTTGAAGACTCATTTGCAACCAATAACCTTTTGGCTAACTGGCAATTTAACCAACTCTCATATTTGGTTTTATTAAGATATTCCATCTCCTCATTCATAACAACTAACTACTATATAAACTCACTACATGTGATAGTCTTATTTTAACTTGAAGTTTCAGAATTAATAGACTCTGCCACACTAATTGCATAAGAAACCAAATTAACATCAGCATACCTTTGAGGAGGCTTGATTTGTCTCCTCAAATCTACGAGTGGCAATGCTATATTGCTGGTTTTGAGGTGCAGTGGTTTCTTCATGTGAATACTCCACCTTAACTTGATCATCTTGGACTGAAGTACCTTCATTTGAAGTAGAAATATTAGGAGTGTCCACCTAAAACTCCACCTATTGCTTAACACCACAATCTCCCTTTTCAACTGACACTTGCTTTTCTCGAGAGCTATTGGTGGATTAAAGCATGGGTAACTCATCAAAAGTCACATCTATGCTAACCATAAGCTTCGTAGAATCTGAATTAGAACAACACAGCTTGTACCTTTTCACCCCTTGTCCATATCCAAGAAAAGTACGTTTCTTTGCTCCCTGTTTCAATTTCCCCTCTTTAACATAAGAATAAGCAAGGCGACCAAACACTCTCAAACCAAAGTAATCAGTAAGACTAGCCATACCTTTTTCGGAGTCTTTAGCTCAATAACTGTGGACGAAGATCTATTAACCAAATAGCAAGCAGCATTAATAGCTTTAGCCTAAAAATTTTCACTAAGCCCAGCATTTAATCTTATGCACCGAGCCCATTCTAAGAGAGTTATGTTCATGCATTTTACAACCCCATTTTGTTGTGGTGTGTGTCGAATAAGATGGTGTCTCACTATTCCTTCATTCTTGCATAACTCGTCAAATTCACCTGAGTAATACTCCAAACCATTATCTATTTGGAGGTACTTGATCTTTTTCTCCATTTAGTTTTCAATCAAGGCCTTGAATTGCTTGAAGATCACAAACATTTGATCTATGCTTTTTAGAAAATACACCTAGACTCTTCAAGAGAATCATCAATAAAAGTCAACAAGTATCTAAAACCACCCTTAGGCATAACCGGAGAAGGACTCCAAAGATCATAGTGAAAATAATCAACTGTACCTAGTAATGCTATTGCCTGCAACCAAATTAATACCAACTCTAATAATGAAATATGTAGTTAGTGAAGAGTTGAGATTTGAAAAACCAAAGGAGTTAATAGTTTCGCAAACTTTTTGATTTGTTTCTAGCAAACAAAACAATCAGAAAATTAAGAGAACAAGAAATAAATCAACATCACAAATTTGGTAACGCAGTTCGACACACCTTACCTACAACTGCTGGGCCCTTACCCATCTACTTTCACCAAAGTACAATAAATTTACCCAAGGCTTTACTAAGCCGACACCACTCAACCCTTGATACTATCTCTCAACCTCACTTCCCGTGAAAGAATTTCACAACTAATAATACGACGGCCTCGTACTAACCTTGTCAGAGGATTTTTCTAACTACTTTCACTCAAACAACAATTAATAAAAAATAACTCAAGTACTTAATCAACTAAGAACTGAAAGACAATATACTTGAGATAAAAGAAAAAGAACAAATCACAACTTAGATATAAGCAAGTCTGGAAAATCACAAGTTAACACTCTACGGTTGTTCAACACCCACGATTGAAGCATAAGAGAAAAACTCATCATTCACATAAAAACAACTAAGGTTGGCGTGATCAGAATATATGTAATTTCCTTGACCAAATAATCAGCAACGCATGTACATAACCACTCTTCATGCATAACCCATCAACCACAGTTTATCAACACCGAAGATCACTTCAATTTCCCCAATCAAAAAAAGGTTGCAATACCAACCTTTACTAACAAATCCACTATACACTAGCTCACTACACCCATCACACGTTGTTTCGTAATTTTCCAGGCACATGCACAACGCAATCATAGTTTCATTAAACAACTGACTCCCATCATATCTATCTCACACACGCACCACTGCTGCAGTGTTGATATCATAAGCCATTTACTTCACTCACGTTAACCACATCTACTCAATGTTTCTCACACACCGTTTTCTTGAAACAATTAATTCACCTCACTTCAATGCCACACACGCAACTTCAAAAGCCACACACACACTCCTTTTCCTCAAAAGCCGCACACACACCTTAGAGATGGAACACCCATTAGAGACCGTGAATGCAATCCTTCAACCAATTAAAGTCCCACTACAACACCACCACTTCAGTTATCACACATTTGCATAAAATAATACAATTTTGTCGTAGATAGGAGATAAACTTCTATATTCATTTACTTAGTTGCCGCAAACTCACATTAAAGATGGACTTCTATCGTAGATACTCGATGTACACAAATCTCTCACACAATCAGAGTCCCACTTAAATTCAAACATGTAACAATCTTATCCTTTTAATTTCATCAATCCATAAAACTCGTAAATCTGGCAGTAACGATTTCAGTTTACCAACATATCCAACAGTAAAAACAAAATCCAACAATAATTTTTTTAGCATGTCTAGTAGTAAAATTAATTCTAATGTCACCATGATGAAAGACTCCATTGTAGTATAGAATTTCTACAAGTTATATCTTATATGTCTAATTAAAATGCTAAAACTAAATACAAGATATATACAATGTATCCTAAAAATCTCTCCCTTTTTGGCATTTTTGTCACAACTCTAGAACTCCACATAAATAATCATAATTGGACATATAAAGATGAAATTCAAAATGCTCCCCCTTAATCAAACATCAAATTCCAACAAACATCACAACTATCTAATCATCCAAATTTCTCCCCTTGGGTAAAAAGAAGCCAAAAAGCATGACGAATAGTCATGTATATACCTTAAAATCTCCCATTGAATAAAACATTCACCATAAACAATCCGATGTCTTCCCCTCGAAACAAGACAATATCAAAATGTATAATCATAATAATCAATAATAAGTGCAGCAGAAGAATCATAAGCATGCTAAGAAAACAAATTATCGTCATTTAAAACACTGAGAGATATGCTCGAAAGATAGAGAGATACTCGAGAGAGAGACCTATATTAATGAGAGAGCTGAAGAGTCTTTGGTGGAGCCAAATAGAAGTCACAATGCAAGCTACTAAAAATATGAGACGAAAATGGTAACATAAAAACTAAAAAAATAAATCTTTTTTGTTTCTTTTTGCTTTTTTTAAACAACACAAAAATACTTCCAAAATGTAAAGTACATAGTCCCTATGTCCTTCAAAGAATTTCAAACCTGGGCTTATTGCTCATCACATTATCTCGGTCATCAGTTTCTTCTTTTGAAATAACTAACTTGTCCTCTGTCTGACCAGTTTCTTTACAAACAATAACTAACTGTAAATCTGTACAATTTCTAGTTTTTCCTTCACTATGTTTTTTTGCTTGTACTTAACCTTTTCTAACCTAAGAGTGCTTCGGTAATATGAGTTGCTGTTGAAAATTTAATAGAGATTGTCTAGATTTTTTATTTTGCCCTTTGAAACATAATTTGTAACATCTTGTAGCATCTCGACCTTATGTGCGCAATAACTCCACAAAAATAACACATCGGTATAAATCTTCGATTCTTTCTTAATATTTCTTCTCTGACAGATCTGAACATATTATTTTTCTCCTCATTCACTTTAAAGCACTTACCTTTATTGTCAATGCCTTGAAGGTCTTCTTTAACCTTACCAATTTTAATTAACTTTTCTAATTTTTCTGTATCTCCATTCAACATTCTCAATTCTTTTTTAGTACTTACCAATTTCATTCTAACTTCACCAAGCTCATCTGATGTCAACATCAATTTCTTTTCTAACTCTTGGATGATGTCCTTCATGGAGAGATTCTCTTCCTTCAATAGTTCATTCTTTCTACTTATTTTCACCCATTTTTTGTACATTAATTTGTAAGCCTTGTAAACGTTCCTTTTTTTGTCATCTAGGTTACTTCTATCACTGTCATAATCTAATAATAGGTCTTAAGATGAGTTGTTTTCAAAATTTTCTGATTTTTCCTCTTTTCGGCCTTCAGTTATTTCCTTCTCAATTACTGTTAAGCAAGTAACTGGACTTTTACTATATAAGACAACCAACGCAGCACTATTTGTTATTTCTTCTTCGCTACCATATTCACTGTCGGAATCCTTTCTAGTCTAAAGTACCCAAAGAAATAAGATTCTTCTTCATTTATGGGATGTGTTGAATTTCTGTCAAGTTTCTAATAGTACCATCAAACATTTTAATATGAACTGAACCAATTCCCGCAAATTTACAAGCATGGTCATCTTCCATTAATGTTGAGCCAACACATCTCTTATAAGTCAAAAATAACTCCTTTGATGTACTAATTGTTAGTTTAGATAATGAATATTTCAAATATTGTTTGTTGTAGAAATAGTCAATAGCTCAGCTGTTAGATATTTCCCGAAATTATAGGGGAACTTAGTTGCAATTGTGTATATTTAAACTGTAAATGACTGACTAATGATATTATCTGAGAATCAACGTTTCTCGATACACACTGTTTCTCTGAGATTAGCATGGTATCAGAGCCTATTGATCTTTGATATCGAATATGACTATTCCTCAAGATACTTCTGATAGGACTGATAGAACTCTCTTCAATGGAGATTCGTCCAGTTCATCTGTCTCATCCACCTCTGTTCATGTGCATGAGATTAATGCTACCCTTACCCCTGAAAAACTTGATGGATCAAATTATTCTGAATGGTCCATCATTGTGCAAACAAACCTCAGAGGACGAATGAAATGGGGCATTGTTTCTGGGTCTAAACCCGCCCCTGCTGATCGTCTTTCTAAGGAGTATGAAGCCTGGGAAAGTGAAAACTGTCTCGTGAAAATTATGCTTCTGAATTCCATGACTAAACAAGTCAAAGGAATGTTTATGAGGCTTGCCACCGCCAAAACAGTTTGGGATGCTGTCGAAGCCACTTACTCAGTACAAGAGGATTCGTCCAGGGCCTACAAATTGCACTGTGAAGTGATGAATCTGTCTCAGAACGGTGGAACTGTGGTGGATTACTACAGCAAGCTGCTGCGTTTCTGGCAGGAATTAGATGCCATTGAAGGATGTCAATTGCTACATGCAGATGATATTGCTATATATAATAACTCACTGAATACTCAACGTGTATACAAGTTTCTTGCAGGACTTGACTCGCAGTTAGACAGTGTTCGTGGAAGGATTCTGTCGACCAAACCTTTGCCAACTCTCCAGAGTGCTCATGCCACTGTCTGTGCTGAAGCCAATAGACAAGAAGCTATGCTGAATTCTAACAAGGAGCCTCTGGAAGCTGTTGCACTTGCTGCAAGAAGATTTAACCGGAAGGATAAGGGGACTCGTCATTGCACTCACTGCAATGGTGACAATCACACTGTAGACAAGTGTTTCAAGCTTCATGGATTTCCAGAATGGCATCCCAAGGGGAAGGCAAAAGCAGACGTTGGCACTGCAACTGAAGGAAACAAAATCATGACTGCCCTAGCTACTATATCAGGTACATCTAAGTCTAAAAATTCTTCTCCTACTACTAGTGGTAGAGACTGGATTGTTGATACCGGAGCATCTGATCATATGGCCTGTGATGATACAGAATTCACTAATCTTGACCCCCCTGATATTAAAACTTCCATAGTTACTGCAGATGGTGACTCTTCTAACGTTGAGGGAGTTGGTAACGTCAAACTATCTCCCTCGTTATCTCTTGATCATGTTCTGTTTGTCCCTAACCTTCACTGTAATCTGCTCTCCATTAGCCAGTTAACTGATGCCTACGATTGTACTGCATTATTTAATTCTAGGGGATGTAAATTTCAGGACAACAAGACTTTGGAGATGATTGGCAGTGGTAGGAAGAGGAACGGGTTGTACTACTTAGATTCACTCGTTGGTCATCCCAAGGAAGCTGCTGTCTGTCTTGCTGAGAGTAATAAACTGGATCAGAATGTGGTCTCAGTGTGGTTGTGGCATAAGCGTTTAGGACATCCATCATTTCATTATCTCAAACGTTTGTTTCCATCTTTGTTTAATGGAGTTAATTTAAATGAACTGTTTTGTGAAACTTGTGTCTTATCAAAGAATAAGAGAACTGCGTTCCCTTTGTCCAATTCAGTTTCAAAATTGCCCTTTGATCTAGTTCATATGGATATCTGGGGACCAGCTCCATCTGGTTCTTATAATGGAATGCGGTATTTTTTAACTTTGATTGATGATTGCACTAGGACTACTTGGGTTTATCTATTAAAATTGAAAAGTGATGCATGTGCGGTTATTCAAAAATTTGTCACTTTGATACATACTCAGTTTCAGGTGAGTGTTAAAACATTCAGATCTGATAATGGGGGCGAGTTCATCTCTAATAATCTGCGGAATTTTTTCAGTGAGAAAGGAATACAGCACCAGACAACATGTCCTTATTCACCACAACAAAATGGTGTTGCTGAGAGAAGGAATCAAATTATTCTTAACATTGCGAGGTCGTTATTAATCGAAAGTTGTGTTCCTAAACTTTTTTGGCCAGAAGCTGTTCTTACTGCTGTGTATTTGTTGAATCGAACTCCCTCAAAGTTTCTAGATTTTGAAACTCCAATGAAGTGTCTTGCTAAATTTCACAACTTACCCTCTTTTGTGAACTTACCTCCTAAGGTCTTTGGTAGCAGTGTTTTTATTCACCTGCAGTCTCACCAACGGACCAAGTTAGAACCCAGGGGTTTGAAATGCGTGTTTATGGGATATGGTGTTTCACAAAAAGGGTATAAAGTGTATCACCCTGAGTCGAAAATTTTTTTTGTAACCAGGGATGTTGTGTTTAATGAAAAAGACATGTTCTATAAAACTGATCATTCGATTCAGGAGGGGACTGGGAATGTAGAATCATTAGAATCATCAAGATCAGTTTCTGCAGGTGGTGGTCTTATTACTTCAGGTAATGAAAATTTAGAACAGGTTACTAGTAGTAATAATGATAGTGGAAATGAACCTGAGTCTACTAGTAATCAGTCTGGGAATTTTTCACACACGATTGTGCCTCAAACCACTGAGAACATTAATGGTTCTAGTGAGCTACAGGATACAGGAGAGACAGTACGCCTTGAAGAACAAAGTCAGGATCTTCCTAGTACATTTCGTTCTCCAACTACTGCTCCAGAATCTCTTAATGAGGTACGTCCAGAGGTTTACAATCTCAATGAATTTCCTAATGCAGTATCTGATGATATATTACCTGATAACACTCAATTCACAATGTGTGCACCCTCTGCTGATAGTATTGAGCCTGAACCTGAACACAGTAATGTTGGGCCTGAACCTGAAAACAGTGATATTATCGTTCCTATTAATTCTGCACCTATTGTGAGTCCTCCTGAGCCTGACATTGAACCTTATCAATTGCCTCCTCGGATTAATAGAGGTAAACCGCCTACAAGGTATGAACCTGATTTCACATCAAAAGCCAAGTATCCCATTGTGAACTATGTAAACACTCATAGGCTGTCTGCATCTTATGCTCTGTTTGTGTCAAACATTTCCTCTGTCTCTATTCCTAATGGTTGGCAGGAAGCGTTGGAAGACTCTAGGTGGATCGAGGCTATGGAAATTGAATTGAATGCACTGGAAAAAAATGAAACGTGGGAAATTGTAGACTTACCTGGGGGTAAAACTGCAGTAGGATGCCGATGGGTTTATGTGATTAAACATAATGCGGATGGAAGTATTGAGAGGTTTAAAGCTCGGCTGGTAGCTAAGGGTTATACACAGACGTATGGCATTGATTACCAAGAGACGTTTGCACCAGTTGCAAAGATAAGTACTGTCCGGATAATGTTGTCACTGGCAGTGTCTTATGATTGGCCTTTACTCCAATTTGATGTTAAAAATGCATTTCTTCATGGTGAACTCACTGAGGAAGTCTATATGGAATTGCCTCCAGGTGTTAAACGTTTTGCAGGTTCTAATAAAGTATGTAGATTGAAAAAGGCTCTTTATGGTCTTAAACAGTCTCCTCGGGCCTGGTTTGGTAGGTTCACATGTTCGATGAAGAAATTTGGTTATAATCAGTGCAATGGAGATCATACGCTGTTCTATAAACGTTGTGGGGAACTTATCACTTTGTTGATCATCTATGTAGATGATATGATCTTGACTGGCAGTGATACTTGTGAAATTAATGATCTGCAGTCAAAGTTGGCCTTAGAGTTCGAAATGAAGAAGTTAGGTGATCTTAAGTATTTTTTGGGTATTGAGGTTGCAAGATCAAAGCATGGGATATTTTTATCTCAAAGAAAGTATGTTTTGGATTTGCTCAAAGATTGCGGAATGCTTGATTGTTGCCCTGTAGATACTCCAGTGGAACAAGGTAAGAAGTTGTCGTTGAGTCTTGATGAAGAAATTGTAGATCGTGCTGAATATCAACGCTTAGTTGGAAGACTGATTTATCTTTCTCATACAAGACCTGACATTACTTATGCTGTAAGTGTAGTAAGTCAGTACATGCATAATCCTAGGGTCTCACACAAAATAGCAGTTGAACGAATACTGAGATACTTGAAGTCCTGTCCAGGAAAAGGTGTCTTGTACTCTAAGCGAGATTCATTGAAAATTCAGGCCTATACTGATGCTGATTGGGCAGGGTGTATTGATGACAGGAGATCTACTTCAGGCTACTTTGTCTTTGTGGGAGGAAATTTAGTGAGCTGGAGGAGTAAAAAGCAGAATGTCGTGTCTAGGTCCAGTGCAGAAGCTGAGTTCCGTGGAATGGCACTAGGGATTTGTGAAGTATTATGGACATATAACATGCTTAGTGAGATTGGCGTAAGTGTTGAAGGACCTGTGGCTTTGTTTTGCGATAATCAGTCAGCGATTGAGATAGCAAATAACCCTGTCCAGCACGATCGAACGAAGCACGTTGAAATCGACAGGTTTTTTATCAAAGAGAAGTTGGACGCAAAAATGATAAGCCTTCCATTTGTAAGGTCAGACAAGCAACTAGCTGATATATTGACAAAAGGTGTCTGTAGGAAGACGTTTGATGAAGTAATTGCCAAGCTTGGAATGGCTGATATCTATGCCCAAGCTTGAGGAGGGGTGTTAGTTTAGATAATGAATATTTCAAATATTGTTTGTTGTAGAAATAGTCAATAGCTCAGCTGTTAGATATTTCCC
>JANIPM010000003.1:58952838-58964651 GCA_027478405.1 Erythroxylum cassinoides
AAACTGTAAATGACTGACTAATGATATTATCTGAGAATCAACGTTTCTCGATACACACTGTTTCTCTGAGATTAGCACTAATATGAAATGTAGCAGTTGTATCAAGAACCCATTTCTCATCAACATGTGAATCAGATACTGCTAGAACAGTTTCAGCATCATCTGAAGACTCAGCAACAACCACACTTGCACCATCCTTGGTCTGCTCTTGCGATTAATCTTTCTTCTTTTTCTTCGAACATTCCTTTCCTGTGTGCATATATTTCTTACAATAATAACACTGCACTCTTTTTCTAAACTATGATCTAAAGACTTTACTGCCTGAATTATTGCCTATTGTCTTGGATCTCCCTTGAGTAACCAAACCTTCACTTTGATTGTTTCCAACTACTTTACTAGTCAACTGCTTTCTCAACTCAGTTGAACCCAAAGCAGTCTTTACTTCATCAAGAGGAATGTCGTTATGGTCATACAACATGTTCTCCACAAAGTTCTAGTAAGACGGAGGCAAAGAACACAAAACAAAAACAAAAACTATTCTTTCCTGTGAATTTCTCAATATCAAACTTAGTTGATGAAACATTTACAACCATATTAGCTAATTAACCAGAAAGTGGAATCTAAACAACGGAAGCAATTCAATATCAAAATAAACTAGATATGTAGATCCATATATATATACAATCGAGACGACAATCAAAATACTCGCTCTGATACTAGTTTGTTGGAGTAGATTGAGCCAAAGTGGCTAATACGACAAATAGATTTACAAGAAAATATGGCATACATAAATAATGCAAATATAAATCAACAAAGAACATAGGATTTGTGTGGTTCAACTTAAAGCCTACTTCGACGGACAGAGGCAATGAGAAAATTCCTCTATTATCAAGAAGATGAAAAGTACAAGCTTAATAACAAAGCTTAGCAACTTGTCTAACCCACTAACCAACCGTGAACCAAAAGTTAAAACCAAGAAGCTTCAAAAAAGTTAAAATCTGTAAATTGCTTTTTATGATATTGAAGTCTTTGTCTATCTTTCTTAATGCATGAGCCTCTTAAGGAGTTTGAGAAATTGAACATCTACAAACTTACTTAAGCAGACGGTAGGAGACCTTAGCAACTATTTATAGTAACCTTATTGGGTCTCTCCATCACAGACATAATAAATAACTGGCTCAAACTAATAAGGGTCTATTTTCTTCACTGGACTTTAAATTATTTAATTAAATATTTAATTGAGTTTCTTTATTATCTTTAATGTGGATCAAATTTGATTTTTTAACCTTACTTTTATAGTCGACCTATTATTAATAATTTGTCCAACTATATACACAATTTGTCATTAATAATTTTCTACTTAAAAAATATGTTTTTAACATAGATGAGAAAGGCATTCTCTGGGGAATCTAGTTAATCATTGTTTGTTAACCAATGACTCCAATTATCATGTTTTCTTTCCTTGAAAGCTGATCAAAGAAATTTTTTTAGACTTGGTTTTCTACTGTTAACATATTTTTTAAAAAAAGTAATAGCGTAAATCAGAATAGAAACAAACACAGAGAAAATAATCTTGTTTTGGATTTATATTCACTTGATAATTTACTTAATACACATGTTTAAAGATGGTTGATCAATAAGAATTTGCCAGTTAAAATTTTAAAAGATCCACATGAATCTCCTGCTTTAAATCAGACCGGAAAGGTACATGGAACTACAGCCTATCAAGACCTCATATCTGAGCAGTGATCAGTAAGCCCCCCTCTCATTTCATGTAGACAGGCATTACTTTTCTGATGGTTGCAAGAACTAATGATCATATAAATGCATGATTTGAATTTTTTTGAAAGCATTTGCGATTTCTTCTACTTTTTATATATTTTATTTTGTGAATAGAAAGTTATTAAGTGACTGTTTCATCACAATAGCTTAAGCTGTTGTGTGAGGCTAACTCAATTGGTTTTATATATTCTCTAACACACCTCCTCAAGTGAAAGCTCTTTGGACTTGAAACTTGCACAGACCTACTTTACCTTGTGCTTAATTTAATTAGAATAGGTGGGTGGTAGGATTCGAACTCATGATCAATTGGTCATAGAGGCTCTGATACCATGTTAAAGTGACCGTTTCATCACAATAGCTTAAGCTGTTGTGTGAGGCCAACTCAATTGGTTTTATATATTTTCTAACAAAAAGAAATGAAGGTATGGCATGAAATTGACCTACTCTAGCAGTGCATTTGTTAATACATAAACATATGCTAAAATGCAATGGAAGATATGTCCTTACATCCCCAGCTTCTTCTCGAAGCTTGTTTAATCTCTCAGTTATTTCAGCTTCCAACGTTTGAGTGGCATCACAACCAGGTTTAAGTGTCAACTTTCCTTGATTGTAGTCTTGTATTAGCTTGTTGCAACGTTGATAACCATTTGAAATTGTTTTCCCTTTTTCATCATTTAATCTTTTCCCAGGTTGGACATCATCAATCCCAATTGAGAACCCATGGTTTCCAATCCATCGAGCACTGAATCCAGAAAGGAAGGACAAAAATATTGGTTTCCAAACATAACAGAACAACAAAATACACATGTTTTCCAGGTATTAGCTAATGTCAAGGTTTGAAATCCTGGATCCTGCATAATATAATAGTCACACAGGAGCAGGCAAACTAAGCAAATGCCATGATCTAAAATCTAACCCTACTTTCTAAGGTCACTAGGCCCTTTAAGGAGCTTTGTGTATAGTTTAGAGGCTTTCTAACCGGACAAATTCGGAATGTATAACCAAGCTGATTAAAATGGAATGCAAGAGTTCAGTTTTGATATGAACTCTTTCAATTGGTCAGTTTGGATAACTTCGTGAAAATGACAATATGGATTGACTTGGGCAATCTTTTGTCAAAAAATAACTTGACTTACACGAAAACAATCACATAATATTGGAGATAATTTGTATTCTCTTCTACATACACAAAGTTAAACTCAAACGAAAATTTAAGAATGACAATACAGATTGACATAGGAAGTTTTTTGTCAAACACTAATTTAGAGTAGCACGAAAACAATCACACATTATATTGGAGATAATTTGTATTCTTCTATAGAACCAATGTTAAATTCAATTAAAAAATTGAGAGTTAGGTGCAATAGCATAAGAGATGCACGAATCAAAGAATCAGCAACACAATGCTCAATTGAGATATTCTTTCCAGTGTTAATAGCTGGCACAAAATATACAAGAACATGATTGGAATTGAAAAAATTCAAAAAATAAAAAGGAACTTGTTTATTTCAATTGTGTACTTTAGACGTCATATATATTGTCTTCACCTGAAGGTTATGTTTTCAGTTGCACCACTAATACATCCTTCTTTAGGCAAACAAGATTTCATTTGTTACTATCCCTAAATTTTGTTCTAACATAAAACCCCAATACCAAGCCTAAACCAACCTGTTTTTAGCCCCATTCAAATCATAGCAAAACCTACATGGAAAGCAAAATTATATTGCTTAAGCTAAATGTAAAATAGTAAAAACCCAAATTTAGATGTCATCTTGCCATCTCACACAGAGAGAAGTTCTCCCATATTGAAAAATATCTTATATCAAAGTTTGAATTAGCGTAAGAGTAATAAAGCCAGGCTATGATTCCACAGGACAAAAGTTTTAGAAATCAATTTAATGAATTTTCCATTCAGGCTTAGTCGGTCAACGCGTGACACACTAAACTTGTACCAGACACATACGACTGGAAATTCAACGGAGAAAATCCAAGTGACTAATTAAAGAGATAGCAGTGTGCATTACCTCAACTTAGCTAGCCGATTCATGCAAGTAGCAGCAGCATGTGCATTATAGTCTCTAAGAAGAATAGCATAAAGTCCATCCATATTGCCATTTCCTATAAAAAAAACCAATTAAAAATGATGTATTCAAAAATCATAACTAACTATGGACACATCACAAACCTACCAAGTACTTTCATGAACCGAGTAAAATAACTTTGTCAAAACATTAGAAGTTAAGACATGCAGGAAAATCAACAACAATGCAAAGTATATACTCAAAGCAGAAATAATTGTTAGTCACATGGAAATGCAGCTATGTCAACAGAAAGAGCTTAAACAAATAAATTACATTTTGTCGATGGTACAAGCGTAAGGCAACAAGTAGCAAGAGAATATAACAAAAATCCTAATATTAATATTTAACTGTAAAGAATATGTACAAAACTTCATTGTTATAGTCAGAACTCCAGCTTTCTCCAGATCAAAGTCAGTCAATATAAAAATTTGGAAAATTTAAGATCAAGAAAATGCCCCTTGTACTTAACTATAAACAATAAACTCATCTAGATTACCTAAATAACATGCAAGGATTAGAACAAATGTGCAAGAGCTATTGAAGAACAAATTCTTGTTGCTCGAAGATCCTAAACTCCATTTATGCAAGCAACAGAGACTTCAGGTAACAAAAACATCAAAGACTAGTGGACCTGACCTAAGCTATCAAAACCGCAAAAACACATGTGAACAGCAACTAGACTTCTTTATGACATATGTCTTGAGAATAGAAAGATAAGCACAATTGAAGTTAATAAATATTCCCAGAGCAGAAATTCTGCAACATAAGCAACTCAAGGTAAAAAGATAATTGATGACAATCAATTGAATACACATAATTCTATCATCTATGTTTGAAGGAAAAACTAAACTTACCAAGTGTAGCCTTTCCTAGCTGTCCAGATATAAGCTCGCTATTCCGGAAACAAACAAAACCGTCATTTGGACACATTGTTTCTTTTTCTCTTTTATCTTCTTTTCCAGGCTTAGAATAAGTTTTCTCTTTAACAGTTAGATTCACATATACTCTCACATTGGCATTTGGACGCACTAGAATGCTGAACAATTGTTTGCCAGTCCAAAGCTCTATTGGCTGCAGAGGAAAAACTGCATCAAGATTACAGATGAAAAAAATGGAAAAAAACGAGAAAATCATCTGCTCAGCAATTCCACATCTCACCTTTAGTATTGCAGGAGTAGGTAAGTCAACAATTCCCATTCCATCATCCATATATGAACACATCAATGAGAAGGCTGCACGATCATAGAATGTGTCTTTTCTTGTTATGAGAAAGGAAGAAGTCAAGAAGTCTTGTGTGGATGCAACCAGAATCTCCCCATTTTTCGGTGTGCACAAATTGTTTTGAACCTGAGTAAAACAGAGAGCATCTCAAATACCAAATGCAGCACCTCTGCCAAGGCAATATACTCTACACAGTCCACACAATTGGGCCAACTGTGACTCAGTTAACAGAAGTTTAGCCAACCATAAAAAAAAATTACATTATCAATATCTTGCCACCAATTACAAACATAACATTCAAAAGCACCTAGAGAAACCCAGTCCAATTCAATATCATTTAAGCTGCCTCTGACACCATGATAGCCTTCAAAAGATCAGAAGTATAGCAGATAGGCCATCTAACAATCAAATAAATTACTATAAATTATTAACCATGTTGATCAATCACCTAAAAGACTATTGAAGTAATTGAAAAATTGCAGGCTCTCACGGTTACTTAGTTTGACAACCTATAAGTGCTCATAACATAAGAAAAAAGATAACTTCCAAAGATATGTCCAACATCTGTCTGCATGAATTTAAGCAATATACTATGCTGATTTGAATTAACCAACTCCAAGGGCCTTCTTAAGGAGAATTACGTCCCTTCGATCTCATCAATTCGAAATGGAATTACAAAGGCTTCCAATTTAAAGGAATGAACTTACACAACCAAAATTGAATAATCCTCTAAAAGGTCACAAGTCTCGTCAAGATATTTATCAGAGTTGGAAAAGTTTCAAGGAATTAATTTCCAATTACTTGAAGCAATCAGAGTTACTCAATAATGCCAAAATATTGTGGAAATGAAACAGCGAAGAAGGCTTCAAAAAATGACAGGAAAAGCTCAAGAAAAAAGAGTAAAAATAGACCAGATCAGGTAAAGAAGAAATAGCAGGGAAGAGTCAGAAGGAAATGCTTTAGATTATTACGTTAACCAAAACAATGTCATTTTAACAAAAGCTTTTGTATGAGAAAAGAGCAACCAATTTAACCAGGCTGTTCCAACCACTTTCAGCAGATTTTTCTGTTACATACCCTAGCCACCACTACTTTTTTGTCCAATTATCCAAATTTGGCTGGTTTTCCAAATGTACTAAGCTGCATCATAAGATTTAAATGAAAAGAAAAATGGTCCAAGAGAACTTACACCCATCAGTGTAAGAGCCTCTGTTCGGGCCTCTTCTGTTTGTGGCACATGCATATTCATCTCATCACCATCAAAATCTGCATTATATGGGTTGCACACTGATTCATTGAACCTCAAAGTTCTCCAAGGCATGATTCTAGCCTTCAATCAACAAAAGACAATCAGATTGGATGAACAAAGAACAATTATAATAGGATCTGACAGGTACTTTGAAACTAATCCAATCACCCTGTGGCACATGATGGACATTCTATGCAAACTTGGCTGTCTGTTAAAAAGAACAGCATCCCCATCCTCCAAATGACGATCAACTATACAACCGTATTTCAGCTCCTCAGCAATGCGTTTTCTGTAATTACCTATCAAAATTCTGAAGTATAAAATATCGGTTAAATCATGTCATCATAAAATAAGAAATTAGTCAAGAAAACACTAGTGCGATGACCAACTTCATTGAACCATCTGGATATCTGACCATCCTTGCTCCTGGGTATTTAAAAGGGCCATTACTGACACACTGCCTCAACTTCTCAATATTATGGTGGGAGACACGTTCAGGATAAGTTAAAATCCGAGCCATATGGATGGGTATTGCTACCTATATCCACAGAAAAAAGTTCAAACAAGGAAGCTAAAATAACCCCACAACTTGGTCAAGTCTAGAAAAATGCATAACCTCAGTAATTTTCAGATTTGGGTCTGGGGATATAACAGTCCTGCCAGTATACTCAACACGCTTCCCTGATAAGTTCCCACGAAAACGTCCCTGCTTCCCTTTAAGGCGCTGAACAAAACCACTTAAGGGTTTGCTTTTTTGCTTTTCTTGTTCACTGTGAAGGCGAATATCACTATTGATATAGAGTCCAACCACACCTTGAAGGTCATCCCATGATAACTACATATAAAACATAAAAAGTATGCAGAGTGATATCCCAAAACAAACCAAAAAAAAATTCATAAAATCGAATAATGGATAATAGTCATGAGCTTGAAATATAGAAATACAGCAGAAATTTTCTTTTCTGAAAAGTGAGATGTAAAATGATATTAAATAGCTGTTGAAATACAAGAAAATCATGTAAAGTTCACAGCAATAAGATGAAAAAAGATCCATAATCTAAGACTCAGAACTGGATAATAACATATAGGTTCCAGTTAGTTTGACAACAGAGAAGTTTGACATAAATTGTTGTGGATTGACTACAAACAGATCTTGAGAATCATAGGAGATAAAAATGCAGAGATTTGCAAAGTAGAACAAAAATTAAAAAGCACAGAGAGGGCATCCAATAACAAAAGTTTTATAGAACGATCAGTATAGGCCATGCATACACATCAAAAATTTTAAAAAGCTTGAGAAGATGTCTTTAGTTAAGAAGGAATATAAATCATAAGAATGCTAGAGAAAGTGATATGGAACATCCAAAGCAATGGAAACTTGTTCAAGACTAAAGCAGAAATCAGAAAAAAAAAAT
This sequence comes from Erythroxylum cassinoides, assembly GCA_027478405.1. NCBI lineage: Eukaryota > Viridiplantae > Streptophyta > Magnoliopsida > Malpighiales > Erythroxylaceae > Erythroxylum > Erythroxylum cassinoides. The sequence goes on from JANIPM010000003.1 coordinate 58,960,587, forward strand.
AACTGAGAACAAAATACACGAGAAAAGCACTTTCATTGACAATTGAAGTTACAAACACTACAAGTCACATACGTAAACAAGACTCTCCACTTTACCAGGTGTTTGTTATCGACTTTCTTGCCTTCCAGCAACTCAGACCGAACACTAGCATTTGCTTGAATAATTTGCTTTAACCTCTCAGTTATGTCATTTTCATTGCTGAAACATAGAAGAATTATTATTAACATCACACGCCACACGAGTTGTCCAAGAAAGAAAAAGAAAAGTAGTCACAACATATTGTGAACCTCTGTGATCCATCCACAATTACAGAAGGACGAATGGGTATAGGTGGCACAGCAATGCCTGTTAGTATGAGCTTCTCGGGTCTATCATGTAGATAAAATAACTCACAGTCCTGAAGACCAGCAAAATGGTGTACATTGTGCTTTAGGAAGAACTTGTAAAAGGAAGGAGATATTCAAGAAGTTCAAGTGCACATAGGCATACCTCTTCAGGAATCCTTTTAAAAAGAGAGAGAACTTTGACAGGGTTAAGAATATAACTAGCCGGACTAAAGGGAGCCCTAGACTCTTTTGCATGTAAAATAGCAGATCTACATTCTTCCAAGAATCCATCACCTAGTTTTGAACGATCATGAATAATGGTCACTGCAGAACCAGCCTTTTTCACCATACCTTAAAGTCACAACACATCAAATTCATCAGTACCAGCTTTTGTTTTCACAGAATTCTGAAAACTAAAAACATGTATGACGCAAAAATGAGAAGATATTATCCCTTCAATGATGAGATGTTATCCACAAATTTTATCGACTTTAACTTATCATTGAAGCAATTAACTGTTTTATATAGGATCCTTAAGCAAGAAAATACAATTGAGAAAAGAAAAATCTCGAGGGATCTTTCAAGCATACTACAGCCATTTTATTGCACTTGTCCCTAAGTCAGAGGAAAGAAATATATCAGCATATGACAATCATGCACAACGATTAGTTAAACAAACAATAAGCTTCCAGTGTTTTCATCTCAAAAGAAACTTATAAAAAAATTATTTGTTATTATAGAAGGAGCAAACCGTTCATGAATCCACATCGCCAGCACTTGACAGCTTTACTGCTTGCCATGCTACTACACTTCTTCACAATCTGCTTAACAATATCACCCTTCCTTAAAGAATCTATCTTGGGATTTCTTATCTTCTTAATGTGCAATTTGCATTGTTTATCCTCCAGAAGTACACGAGAACAAGACTGCAAAAAAAAAATTAGGCATTTGCAGCAAACATAACCGTGTAAATAAGCATTTGAAAGCATCACTAAAGCATCATGCAAATAATTTTACTGCAAAATCAAATATTTCTCGAGTTAATACTAAGCATTACCTTGCAAATACACTTCAAGATGTCCAAAATAGTACTCATATACCCAACATTATAAACTGGCAATGTAAGTTTAACATATCCGAAGTGCCCTGGACAATCAGCAAAGTTCCCACCACATGTTCCACACGTGGAATTTTTATTTGCAGGTCCCTGACACCCGAACAGAAGAGTATCTGTTATATTTAAAGTAGCCTTCTCCAAACACGGAAATGATATACATTCAAGTGTACGAAAACATACACAAAAACTTATGTAAAGTGAGCACATACCATTCGGGCATCCAACAAGCCCCCTTCAATGGGCTTTCTGTTGGGATCATAGTACTGTCCCAGATACACTTGACATTCCGCAGCTTTTAGAACCTCAGCTTCAGACATTGTACAAAATTGCATGCTTTTACTGTAAAGCATCATCGTGAAAAATCAATCAGCCCACTTAATGATGTTTAGAAGACAAGAATAGAGGGGAAAGAAACATCTTGTATAAGAAAAGAAAAGAAATGACTTCAACAATGGAAGAGCATATAAGCAACAGCAGGCTGCTTCAGAACGGAAGATCAATCTAGAAAACATGTATGAACAAAAAAAGTTCACGATTAGATGGAATGGATGAAGAGAAGACAAACTCACATTCTGCGGGGACCCACATCCTCAATGTAGGGCTGTTTCGTAAACACTATGTCTCGGGGTTTCTGCTGCATTTCTGAGCTTTGCAACCGATGCCAGCCGATAATAAAACACCAACTTCAAGAGAGAGAGGAAAAAAAGAACAAAACTATATAGACCAAAGTTTCTGAATTGTAAGAGAAAGATGAAGAAGGAACATAGCTCAAGTAGTTAATGTTGTGGCGGGAGGACTTTGGAGAAGTTAATCACTAATAAAACACCCAAAGAAAAATTGAGACAAGACGCATAACAGAATCCACCGCCGGTATCCAGACAGAAACCACAGGCGAAGCTCAGATGATGGTGCGAGACAATCGCACCAGTAGCGGACACCTCCGAAACCCTAGACCGCCGTAAAACCTCTTGCGTCGTTTAATGTTCGTCGAATGGTGGTGGGGGGTTCTGCAACAACCGGCGACGCAGCAACTTGTTATGGCATGCAACTGGCACGGTACCCGAACCCACCCTTCTCAACTTTCTCACTGTTATAAAGTAGTGCTGACTGCTGAGTGCAACGCTAAAAGAAAATAAAGAAGGATCGATTAATTCCAAGAAATGGTAATTAGTATTCCAACGAAGCCTTATTCTTTTTAATTCTTTTTCTCGGAAGGTGAATTTTCTAATTTAATTATCTTATTTTCAAAAAATCATGTGGATAAACAAAAAGGCTTTTAGAAGCATTTCATTTTAAGGGTCCTGACTTAACATGGATTAGGTCCCTCTTTTTTATTTATAATCTAAATGAGTATTTAAAAAAGATCGATATAGCTTCTAATAAGCTAATTCAATTTGTAAAGTATATTACTCATATATCTATTAATTTAAAGATTTTATATTTGAGCATGATTGGTATATTGCAACTTATTAGAAAGACTTAAAGGTGTCTCTAATTATAATCAGAGACACACTAATTATTAAAATTTGCAAATATTAGTTTGATAAAACCTTTCGCTTAGATATGAGTTGTTAACTTAGGGTATGACTGGTTATGCTTGTCAAATTATTACTTAGTTTTATAGTGAAAAATACTTAAGTTGGATAATTAGGGACTGAACGTAGATTTCATTATAAATTGAACCAGCATAAATCTATTATGTCATTTTTTTTCCTTACTTTTAAATTTCCACATTATAAGTTGATATCTTCAAGAGATTTCTTCAGTTTTACAATAGGCTATTTTTGTTTTAATATCGGAAGAGATTCCTTTCTTTTTTAGCGCTAGTAGGCTCCTATTGATTAAACAAGTTGATGTCTTTTTTAGCAATAATAGGCCCCTTTCATATTAACAATCTCATTTATTTTTCAACATTAACAGGTTCATTTGAAAGTTTATATGACCTTTTTATTTATAAATTTATTCTGTTTAAGTAGGATCTTATTGATTTGAAAGTATCTTGAATTTTTTTAACACACAATTCACCTCCTCTTGCTTGTGTTTGCTTTATTATTTGGTATTAAAGTAATGTTTCACATTTATTGTGTTTTACAATACGTGATAGATTATGACAAACAATTTAAGAAGTCTTGAAGAACAATCTGTCTCAAAGCCTCCTTACGTCAATGGAAACAACTACTCATATTGGAAAGAGAGAATGACAATCTATCTCCAATCTGTAGACATTGAAATCTAGCAAGCCATCAAAGATAGAGCTACACTCATTGCTACAGAAAACATAGAAGTATGGTTTGATGCTAATAGAAGAAATGCACAACTAAACGCTAAAGTAAAAAATCATCTGATCTATGCACTATCTCCAGAAGAATATGAGAAGATATTCTATTGCTCTACAATAAAGGAAATGTAGGATAAACTATAAGTCACTTTTGAAGGAATGAATGAGGTGAAACATATAATAAGCCACAAGGGAAGGATTGTCTACTTTGGATGCTTGGCTATTGGATAGGGTAGATTCTGTTAAAGAGACATCTAATAGGCAGGATCAGTATGGGTTACTTGTGGCCTTGCTGTGGAATATTTGGAAGCAAAGGTGTCAGGTGGTGTTTAAACAGGGCAAAA
>JANIPM010000003.1:58967392-58989900 GCA_027478405.1 Erythroxylum cassinoides
TTAAAGAAATTGAAAAATAAATACAGTAAATGCATAGGTATCCAAAGTATGAATTAGATGGATGCTTGTCCCAACCACCACAAGTCAAAGTAAAGAAATACGAGATCTGATTCTCTGGTCCACTAACTCTGAACTAATCCCGTGCTAACTCATCTTAGCTATTATAGGTTGTATTTCTGCCCCGCAAATCATTTGGTCTACTCCTGTATAAATAAATAGCTAAAATAAGTTAACATAGGATTAGTTCAGGGTTAGTGAATCAGAAGATTTGAGGGAAAGAAATACAGCCTATTATTGATTCGAAGAGGCTTTGATTTCAATATCCCTTTGAAATTGCTTCGTATTTCATTTGCTCCTTCTTTACATGGTTTGTTGCTATCTGGATTCTATCGTTTCTTAATAACGTATTTATTAGAGATAGTTATAACATACGTAGCTTTTTAAAAAAATATTTTTATAAAAAGACGTAAACTAGCCCGTCTTTTTTCTTCGGCGTCTACTTCTTAGGTTAACCTCATTTCCATTGGGCCAAAAACGACGACGGCGACGTTTTAACTACAAGTTGTAATGTCAAATATAGCGTCGAGGCTTACCTGATCGGATCAGCTCCTTGATCGGATTAATTATTTTTATTGATGATCCTCTAGTTCCTTGGGTATAGCTCCTTGATCAGATCAATTATGGACATTTCGCTTCCAGCAATAGTGTGAGAGTTGGAGCTACTAAAAAATCTGGGAGTTGATGGGAACCTAATGCTGAATAAAAGGGAGGTCAGCGATCAATCATCAGCTGAACAATCAAGTATGTGAAGACTCTTTATGTGCAGATATATACAGGCGATATAGGAACCTGAAGGATCTTAAAATTTTCAGATTTACTCTATTTAGGACTCTTAAGATGGAGTCTTAAAAGATTAGGATTAATCCGACTACATTGGGATAACTAATGTAACAAAAAAAAAACAGCGTCAAGGCTTGTGTCGGTTTTAAACTTTTAACCAAACAGATCAAAGGTCTACGTTACATAATGTGAGGCTCCGACCAAATGAACTACCAATCGACACATATACACATAACCCAACGGTGAAAATACAGGCGAGTCAGAGTCAGAGCAGAGCAGCAGCTGTCTGAGTCGTGTGAGCCCCACAAAACCAGTGGGCCCCATTTTTAAACTTTAACGTCAAAACAAGGCGTGGCCTCCTCTTATTTGTTTGCCGAACCTTTTTCCCGCACTTTCCGCTGCATTCGTGGGAGGAGCTGATTGGCACCGGACCGGAAAAACTCTCTCCAAAAATCAAAAAAATAAGAAAATAAGCCGCCTTCTCCGCTGTCTAGTCTTGATCACTTGACACCGCACCTACAGAGAGAAGAATAAGAAGCAGACGACGAGAAAATGTCTATTATCTCTTTGACTTTGATTTCTTCTTTCTCTACCTCCATGTACTCGTATCATATACTCATCTCTCTACTTCATTTATTATCATAAGCAACGTTTGATTACATTTATAATCCAAGTTTCGCTGTCTCTGCTTCATTAAAAATTCTCTCTCTGACCCTTTCCTTTTCGGGTCTTCTCTCGTTTTCTCCTCCTCGTCGTGGGTTCTACTCAATTTTCGGGTAACATTTTTTTTTTTGTTTTTGGTTTTAAATTTTCAAGAGGGTTATTTTATTTTCTTCTGTAGTTTTCTTGGTGCGGGCGTGCGTGTGTGTGTGTGTATCTGGGGTGGGTTGGTCTGTCTGTGTGCATGTTCTTGTTGCTTTACGCTTTTCGTTTTCTGATTCTTTTGCCGGTCTTTGGAGTCTTTAGATCTTGTTTCCTTTGACTGGGAAATTATTGGTCTTCAATTTCGTTTTCTCAATTTTGATTGGTCTCCTGGTTTTTGCAGGTATTCTTCTACCTTCGATCAGATGTTTATTTCGATTCAATTTTTTTTTCTTTTGGGTTTAGATGTTATGTTTTGGACTTTGTCAGCGTAGTTTTGAGATGGGATTAAAGTTTGGATCTTGCGACTTTCAAGATTTCTGGATTCGTTTCAGTGTCTCTAATTGGATTTTTCTTTTTAGTTTTCTTTTGGTTTCAATCTGAGAACAACCTTTCATCACCGAACATATCATAATTTCTTTACCTTTGGCAGACAATCATTGACAGAGAATCACAACGTTCACGTTTTCAACATCTGTTCTTTTTGAGCACTCACACGATTCTGGTGTCTGTTTTTTTTTTTTCTCCCTTTCCTTGATGGATTTTGAAAGTCATACTGTGTGTGATTTTTGCAGTGGTTGTTTTTTTTTGGTTTCTCGCTGGTTTGGCCGCAAAGATTGACGCTTTTAACGTTTTGACTTTCTGCTTATAATGTTTACATGCGAGTTCTCCTATGCGGCCCAGTAAAGCTTTAATTTCATTTGGATTTGCCTTTACATAGCTTTGCTAAATTGTGGTGCCCTTCTTTGTCTTTCTAATCTTTACACGCATAAACGCACTACAGAAGTGACGATTTGCTGATCGTTTGAATTCGATTCAATTGTGGCAGATTGAAGCACGAAAGCATAGTTCTGGCGGAAAGTTGGTCTTTTATTGATTTTTGTTACAGAAGCATTTTCTTCCTAATCCCGTTTAAGAGATTAGGATTTAAGAGATCCTCCAAATGCTAAATTTTGGCAGGGCCAGAGCTCAATCAAGGTCCAACAGACCTTTGTCCTTTGGAGGTCAGATTTCTTGCATCGATTGAGATCAAGTGTGCATGAAATGCAATATTGTTCCATTTCCTTGCTCCTTTAAATCTTGGGGGTTTTCTATATCTGTTGCTTGAAATCACAAGATGATCTATTTATGTTCTTATGGTTTTCATATTTTGCTAATACTTTTCAGGCATGGATTATCCAGATCCAAAGAAAAAGGGCAGTTTTGTAGGAAAGATTCTTTTAGCCGCCACTCTGACAGCTTTATGTATCATTATGTTGAAACAATCCCCAACTTTCAATTCTGTGAGCGTGGTATGACGATGCTTTACCTGACTCAGATTCAAATAAATTGGCTTTCTAATTACTTTATGGGAATTTTTAGTAGAATAGATTTCCTTCCTACAAACCTGGGATAAGTCTGATCCGGTTGTCATTTTGGTTTAGTGGTTTCAAACTGATCTCGCAATTGGTTTCTAAACATGGCCTGGATTTAATACTGATCTTCTTGATTGGTTTATTTTCAGTTCTCATTGCACGAACCTGGGATAAGTCATGTACTAGTGACAGGAGGTGCTGGCTACATTGGTTCTCATGCTGCCTTACGACTTCTTAAGGATGGATACCGAGTAACCATAGTGGTATGTTCATACACAAGCATGCAATCTCTTTCCATTAGCTTTCCACAGATCTTTAAGTTGGAGAGCTCTTCTTAACTTTTACAGGATAACCTCTCACGAGGAAACATAGGTGCAGTTAAGATTCTACAAGGTTTATTTCCAGAACCTGGGAGGCTACAATTTATATATGCTGATCTTGGTGACCTAAAATCTGTATCCTTGGCGTAATTGGTATTAACATAGGTTTCAAATTGATTTTTCTTGTGAGTAGTCAAGTTGCAATCTTGCCAGTCTATTCCTTCACGGCAGTTTCAGGTTAACAAAATATTTGGCGAAAATGCATTTGATGCAGTAATGCATTTTGCAGCTGTTGCATATGTTGGTGAAAGCACCATGGATCCTCTGAAGTAAGTTTTATTTGCAGGTTGAGCTGGGCTGGAAATGTTTGAACTTGCAATGTAAAACATGCTCTTTCAAATTTATAACTTGTGTTTATACTTACTAAAACGGACCTAACTTATTCTGAAAAATTGTGCTCGTTGATAAAATAAGCTGGACAGCATATTGTAAAACTTTTCACTTTTTCATTGGATATGGGACCTATGGTCAAGAGTTAGACGGTGAAATATGATGATGATTATCAATTATAGAATGGGAGCAATTATCATAGACAAAGGAGCTTTCTCTTTGAGCAAGTGAAAGAGATCAAGAGGAGGATAGTAAGGCTTGTGAAAATCTTAGCTCTGTTGGAACATGCTTATAGTATGCAGGGTGCCCTTTTCTATTAGTAAAAGTAAATTTTAAAGAATAACAGGATCTTTACTGCATCAGTACTTGTTAGTAATTAGGAATTGCTCCAAGCTTTATATCTTTTATAGGAAATTTTCTCCAATATGCCTAGGAGGCTCCTGTCGATGGACATAGAGTCGAATTGTTGGGAAAATACATTAGCAACCATGGCTTTACCAAAGAACTTTGGCACCATTGTTATTGAGAGTAAACTGAAATCACTATACTTCTAGTATCGCAGGTTGTTTGTTGAAAACTACAAAACCAAGTTCTTACTATTTGTCTACAAACAACCTGAATCATAACTACTCTTAATAATGCTAGCCTTCTCATCCTTGTGAAGGTATTATCACAACATCACATCAAATACGTTACTTGTTGTGGAAGCAATGGCTAGACATGATGTGAAGACTTTGATATATTCGAGTACATGTGCAACTTATGGTGAACCTGAAGAGATGCCTATCACAGAAGATACTCCACAGGTTTAGAGATCTGATAGTTTACTATATATTAGTTGCATTCTGGTATCTTTTAATTGAAATTTGTTAGTGATAGGAAAGTGTAAAAATGATAAACTGCTACTTAATTTACTGAAATCGGTAGATCACTGGGCTTTTTGTGTTTATTTACTCAGCTACCTATTAATCCTTATGGGAAAGCTAAGAAAATGGCGGAAGATATCATCCTGGATTTTTCCAAAAATTCAGACATGGCAGTTATGATACTGAGGTTGGTGCTCAGATACACCTATTTTGCCAGTTATTTTAGAGTAGGTTACTTTTTAGACACTAAGAAATCATTGGGCTGAAGCGCATACATCCTGGTTTTCACTTGTTTGCACATTAACTGCATCAGTGACTTGTGGAATTCTTAGTCTTCATTCTTTGCATATGGATAGCTTTGTCTGCAACTTCATGACATCAGTGACTGGAGGTACACTAATGTCATTTCTGAGAGACAATGGTGACATATATTGATTCAGATACTTTACTGTGAACGTCTCCACCCAAAGGAATGACTAAAAGTGCCTAAGTAAGGAGAGCCCTGATATAAATAGGATATTGCCATCGACTTTTAAGAACGAATTCTGGGCAACTGATTTAGATACTGATTCTGTAACTTTTCTTTGGTAAGTGGAAATAAAATTCAGCAAAATTATTTGTTGCAGACAGCAACACTTGATTTTTGTTATAGGATATTGTAGTTAGTAGTAAAGGAAGAATATGTGGTCTTTATTTTATAGTAAGCTTTTGTCAGGGATGCAATTGGTCTTCTATTTTATCATTTGAACTCACATGGAAGTTGGGGTATTCCTTTTCTTGTGGAAAAACTCTAGGTACTTCAATGTCATTGGATCGGATCCAGATGGCAGATTAGGAGAGGCTCCAAGACCTGAACTACGTGAGCATGGACGAATTTCTGGTGCTTGCTTTGATGCAGCTCGTGGTATTATGCCTGGGCTGAAGGTATGTTGAATTTGGTTCCGTTGATACTTTCAACTCTGTCAATAGATGCAATTTGTTACTGATCCTTTCTCGACTTCCCCGCTTCTTGAATTTTGTATAAATGTAATTTTGAGATCCTTGATAAGATTCCAACTTATATATACAGCTCATTTCTATCTTTTTATATATATGTTCCTGATATTGTGTCAATTTGGTTTTTGAAGGTCAAAGGAACAGACTACAAGACACATGATGGTACATGCATAAGAGATTACATTGATGTCACCGATCTTGTTGATGCTCACGTGAAAGCTCTTGAGAAGGCAACACCTGGTAAAGTTGGAATCTACAATGTCGGCACAGGAAAAGGTATGCTGAACTGATATATGTCAACGTTTTTGGTTCTCCTTGCTCCTTCAAATGAGAAAGTTGTTGGTTCTCCGTGATGGTAAGGTCTCTAGCTATTGTTGTTTGTGTTTTAACAGGTAGATCAGTGAAGGAGTTTGTGGAGGCTTGTAAGAAGGCAACTGGTGTAGATATTAAAGTTGATTATTTGCCTCGGCGACCTGGTGACTATGCTGAAGTTTATAGTGATCCAACTAAGATTAGGCTGGAGTTGAACTGGACAGCTCGATACACTGACCTTCAAGAGAGTTTACAGGTTGCATGGAAATGGCAGAAGTCCCACAGGAATGGCTATGGATCATCACCTTTGACTATGGCTTCTTGAACCATTTAGAGATCCCATTCCCCATAGCAGAAAGGTTAACTTTTGAAAAATGCAGCACTGATTTCAGCTGTGATTCTATTATCTCATTAGAAGAGAGGGTTCAGTCTTAGATCAAAATTCTTTCACCTATTCTTATATGGTAGGGGACGGCCATTCATTATATGTATTCGACAGATGTTAGCTTAATAAAATGATGCCTGTGGTGCGGGTTAGCGTTTAATCATCATTATGACATAAATCAGGATAGGATTGATAAGTGCTTTTAGAAATTGCTTCTTAATTTCCTAACACGTTGCACCTCATTTTTGGCTCACATAAGACTCTTTCCTTCTTCAATATGGATTTGCCAACTTGTTTAGCTTCACCTCTAAAAAAAACAGAGGCCATTGACATATTAACCAACAAACATGTTAAAATATACAGTTTGTCTCCTGTTGGATGGCTATTTTGCTTTTCTGGCAAATTTATATGTTCCATGATCAAAAATTTTGTACAGAAAGGGAATATTCAAGGAAGATCTGTGAATAATTTAGGTTCGTATCTTTTGGCCCGTTGCTTGAATCAATGCAAGAGCACGAGACCAAAGTGAACAAGCATTAGTCACCTATCACGGAACACAATACTATATAATATATATATATACATAGACATACTATCATGGTCTTTGCTTGAATCGAAACAAGAGCATGAGACCAAAGTGGACAAGCATTAGTCACCAATCACGGAACACAGTACTATGTTATATATATATACATAGACATACACACTATCATGGAAGGCAATACTTGCTTGTTACCTGTAACGGAACAAATACTATGCAATACTTGCTTGTTACCTGTAACGGAACAAATACTACATAATATATATGCACGCATAACCTATCATGGCTATTGTCACAAGGGTTTTTTTTTTTACTCCTGCCCACCTTCGTGCAACAATCCCGCTTAGGTTTACTTAAGCAAGATTCAGCCTTCTCACGTGAATGTCACCGAACAATTTCGTTAGCCCTCGAACACCTCACGTGCACACAAGTATTTAAAGTGTTTGCCTCACACACATAAATAACACAAGTGTAACAGAGTAGAGTAAAGAAAGCAACAAGAGATTTCAAATATAGCCGAAGCTACTCTTTCATTAACTCTCCACAAAATGTTAACAAAAGACACGAGTACCTTCTACTAGAAGCACTCAAGAAACTCTCTACTCGAAGCCCTTACAATGAAAACTCTCTCCCAAAAGCTCTCAACTCTGATCGAATGAATAGGTCTTAACTCTAATGAGCGATTTATAGGTTCTTTCAGATAACTAAGAGCCCTAATAAAACTCTACTAGCTAAGATCACAATCTTATCCTATCTAATAAGATTACATCACATTTAAAAGGTTTACCATATCTAGGAAAGATTATCCCTATCCACGAAGGTCTCCTTTATCTTCAGATGATCCTTCCACGTAATCTTCATCTCTTAAAGATGATGTTCATCCATAGTTGCTACATCATCATATGCCACATCATCTATAGTTGCCATGTCATTACTGGTGTGTCTTCGCCACAGCCTATTCGCATATAAGTCCATCAATGCACGTCTATGGACAAGTCCATCTTCTATGATCAAGCTCATTCATGGTGCAGTCTCGTCGCTCTATGACTAAGTTACAAGTCACAATCTGAGTTAGTATAAAACCTCACACACTTTGCATACCTCCGACCTGCCTCGTCGAAGTTAGTGTTTATGCGCCTTGTCGCCCTTGCATGCTTTTACGCATCCTCGTGGGATCTCTCGTATACCTTTGCGCCTTCTCATGCACCCCCGGGTCTTGTATGACTTAGTTTTCCAACTTCGCACGGCCTCACATCTGAATCTTACATCTCACCAAAGATTTTCACCAATGCGCACCTACGCGTATCAAATCTCGCCTACTCTCGAGATCTACACCGATATTTCTTGCATCCCTCGCCTACTTCGCAAGTTCCTCGGACTTTGCTCGCCAACTCGCAAGACTTCACCTTATTCCTCTATCAACATGTCTTCCTCGTGCCGACTTGTGTGTCAAGCACTGGCCAAGGTTCACCAATACTCGCACGATCCCACAGTCTAGATTTAGGAGTCTAACAAACCACCCCCACCAAAAGAATTCGACGCCTTTGTCAAAATAATCTATAGGCATTCCTCCACAAGTAGTTCCCTCGAAGACTCCTTAATCAGCTTTTGAAGATGGTAGCAAGTCTTCTTATCGATTGGTATTTCACCCATATACCATTTTTCCAATATATCGGGGTTGTCTTTGCTTCCACTTGGACTTGCCTTCTCAAGGCCCACTGCGCCCGTCAAAGATATGTTGAGAAGAGCTCCATCCACTGAGCTTTCCCTGTCACCTTGATCCTCCGCGATCTTGGCGATGATATGCTCCTTGCCTGCCTTTTTTTTTTTTCTGGTTTCCTTGAGCCTAGTTCGGCTTCTTTCCAATGATCATAGCCGACACTTGTGCTACCGATGTTGTAGTCTCTTTCGTCCTACCAACGAATCTACAACAATTAACAAAGAAGAATTTTTCATCATACATAACCATCATACCTCCCAAACTTAGGTACAACACCGTCTTTGCTACCTTAAGAAAGTCGATCCCCAATATCATCCCAAAATTGTTAAATGGTACGATCATGCAATTCATCTTGGCATGCCAACTCCCTATGCTTACTGGGACGTTGTAAGTAGCTCCCATCACCGCTTGTGCCTTATTCGCAAGGGTTTTTTTTTTACCTTTGTGTCTTGGAGATTTTAAGCCCCAATTTGCGCACCATCCTTTCCGCCACTAAGGAATGTGACGCACCCGTATCTTCCATCGCGGTCACCTCTATCCCATTAACTTGTATTCTCACATACATCAGATCATCATAAGGATTATGTTCTTTACTAACCGCATTCAACAACATAATCGGATTTAGCGTCGCATCATTTGAAGATTCTCCCTCTTCTTCAGCTATCAGGGTATTTAGCTTCTCTTTGCTCGAAAATTCTCTTGCATAATGTGATCCACTGCACAGATAACAAGCAATCTTGCCCTTTTTGGAGGATGTCTCCCTACTCTCGGAGCCACCATTTTGCTTGCTTTTCCCCTTGAAGTCTCCCTTCTTGGAATCCTTCTTCTTTTTCCCCTCGGTATTCTCCTGTTCAGCATGGCCTTTGCCCTTTGTAGAATTAGAGGAGCTTACCTTAGTTTCCTTCATCGTCTGAAAGTCCACCAAGGCATCAGTGGTCGTGATTGCAGCAACCACATCCTTCACATTTTGTCTCAGCAACTCCATTTGCGCCTACAGTTGTAACCCGGACAAAAAATTGAAGAGCTTGTCCTCATCTAACATGTTTTCAATATCAAGTAGTAGAGAGCTAAAAGATTTCACATAATCTCTTACCGATCCATCTTGTTTTAGCTTCTTTAAGGCATCCCTCGTGAGTCAAGAAGTATTTATAGGAAGAAATTGATCCTTCAACTCCTTCATTATGAGCTCCCATGTATCTACGAGAGTTTTACCTGCGCTAATATCCGCAGAGGTTCTCGTCCTCCACCAGAGCTTGGCATCCCCATCCAAGTACATGGCACATTGACCTTATCAGCGTCAGATACTCTAGTAGCCGCAAAGTACTGCTCCATATCTCACAAGAAGTTCTTCAACATCTTAGCATCCTGTAAGCCTTCAAACACCCTCGGTTCACGTACCTTGATAGAAGAAAGTTGTAGTGTTGAGCTTTCACCTCGCTCGACATCTGTTGTTGTAACGGCACGTCTCAACACAGTGATCTCGAACTGGGACTCCTCTTGTGCCTTCAAAACATTTGCCATCTGTTGTTGCAACTGTTAGATCCTCACCTCTAACGTCTCGAAACGAGTATGGTGAGACATGACTTCTTCCTCCCCCTAAGGAATAGGTCCAATGAGTGCCTCTACCCTAGAAACCCGTTCTGTCAAGTTACCTATAGGCATTTTGACCTTTAACTCTAATACCAACTATCACAAAGGTTTTCTCTGGACTCGAACTTCAACTGCAAGTTGCGCCCACTTTCGTGCGACAATCCCGTTTAAGTACACTTAAGCAAGATTCAACCTTCTCACTTGAATGTCATTGAACAATTCCGTTAGCCCTCGACACCTCATGCGCACACAAGTGATTAAAGTGTTTCCCTTACACATATAAAGAACACAAGTGTAACAGAGTAAAGAAAGCAACATGAGATTTCAAATATAGCTGAAGCTACTCTTTCATTAACTCTCCACTAACAAAAAACACAAGTACCTCCTACTCGAAGCACTCAAAGAACTCTCTACTCGAAGCCTTATAATGAAAACTCTCCCCTAAAAGCTCTCAACTCTCAAAGTTTTCATCTCTGATCGAATGAATAAGTCTCAACTTTAATGAGCTATTTATAGGCTCCTTCAGACAACTAAGAGTCCTAATAGAATTCTAGTAGCTAAGGTCACAATCTTATTCTATATAATAAGATTACATCATATTTAAAAGATTTACCCTATCTAAGAAAGATTATCCCTATCCACAAAGATCTTCTCTATCTTCAGATGATCCTTCTACGTTATCTTCATCTCTTAAAGGTGATATTCATCCACTATGATCTTATCCGCCACATCATCATGTGCCACATCATCCACAGTTGTCACGTCACTGCTGATGTGTCTTCACCATAGCTTATCCACACATAAGTCCATCAATGCATGTCCATGAACAAGTCCATCTTCTATGATCAAGCTTACTCATAGTGCAGTCTCGTTGCTATATGACTAAGTCACAAATCACAATCTGAGTTAATATAAAACCTCGCACACTTTGTGTACCTCCGACCTGCCTCGCTGAAGTTAAGTGCCTATGTGCCTCGTCGCGCTCGCATGCCTTCGTGCATTCTTACGGGATCTCTCACATACTTTTGCGCTTTCTTGCACCCTCGAGTCTTGTAGGACTTAGTTTTTCAACTTCGTGTGGCCTCGTATCCGAATCTTACTTCTTATCGAAGATTTCCACCAATGTGCGCCTACGCGTATCAAATCTTGCCTACTCTCGAGATCTACGCCGATACTTCTCGCATTCCTCACCTACTTCGCAAGTTCCTTGAACTTTGCTCACTAACTCGCAAAACTTCGCCTTATTCCCTTATCAATACGCCTTCTTTGTGCCAACTTACGTGTTAAGCATTGATCAAGGCTCATCAACACTCACACGATCACTCAATCTGGACTTAAGGTCTAACAGCTATCATGATAGGTTATATCTGCATATATATATATATATATATATTAGTATTGGGTTCCGTTATAGGTAACTAATGCTTGTTTACTTTGTTAGAACTTATATCATATGGTTGAGTGAATGATAGTACAGGTATGAAAATTGGCTAAGCCATTCATCAATTTAAAATATAAAAGAAAATTATATCCGACCAACAAGATTCGGACAACACTAGTACTGACTGAAATTTACGACCTCCATGTCAACAAGCTTTCTCATAAAATTCTGTGCTTCTTATACATACACAAATTGTGAAAAAAAAAATCGCTTTAGAATTCAACTTCTTTTCCAAACCAACTCAAAATCAAGCAAATGCTTGAACTGCTCTTTCAAAGCTATCTTCAGCGGATGATGAACGCTTCACAAGCATGTGGCCTGGATGAGAAAGTTTCAGTTGGCTGCAAGACAGGCATATAGGATGTAGTCACTCTTCAATATGATAGGATCGCACATAATCAGAATATAGCAAATGAATTAAAAACCACAAACTTCATTCAAAGAATGGGAATCATGTTGAGCAGTCTTTAGGATAGACAGTCCAGTTAGAAAAAATAAAGCAAAAACATCAAATATTGAAATATTTAACAAGTATCTTAGGGCAAATTAATGAACAAAAAGAACAGAAGATATGTTTTCTTTCATCCAGAAAATATACAGATTGAATCAAGCACTGGTTCTCAGCCAATGAAATGAAAAAAACAAATGAAGTGTTTTAGATCTTTTCCTTTTCCCTTTATTTGTTAGCTGAGGAACTATATATATCCCATCTCAATTTTTGATCCCCATCCTTGCCAGCCACTCCCCCCTCTATTCTTTTTGCTAGTTTTTCCTATTACCCAAGGGACTCTATGCAACCATGGAAAAGAGGGAGAAAGAGGAAGGGACTGATGCAAGAAAATGAGTGTCAACATTCACATAAAGATAGTGTTACAATCCTTTTGGATGAACATCTTCAAACTCCAACCAAGCACACCAGACTACATTCTGAGTGTCCCTATCTGTTGAAGTACATCTGATTTAAAGGCAGCAATAGTTCTTGCCTTTCAGGAAAGACACTGATAAAAGAACCACAAGTTATCTAGATATCAAGAAGAAATAAATACTTGCAGAAAGATGAGAGTTTACCTGAGATAGCGCGAAGAGGATTTACCAAGGTGAAGACTGCATACAACAAGGTTGGCTAAAGTCTCAGGATCCTTAGCATCCTGCCACAATTAATCAATATTAAGTCAGAAAAAGTTATTCTACCAGTCACATAATACATTTATGAAACATAAATAATATAGCTCATATTTGACTTTTTATGCTAGAACCCCATTATAAAAAGATACACATAAATTGGAACAAGACGCACTTTCTGTAGTCTTTTTCTCATTCCATTTCCTCATGTAGCCATGAAAGCTTACATAATTCTAATGAGATTAGAATTACATGGAGCAACCTCTTATGACACAAGAATACATAATTTTCAGAAACTTGCCTTGTTCAAAGCTTCAAGCAATAGTGTCTCAGCTTCATCAAAGTTACCCATGTGCATGCAACAAACAGCTTTCCCATTCAAGATCAAACTTGTCATTGGATACTTTTCAGAGAAATCTTGGAAGATAAGATATGCTTCCTGTAACTTGGAGCCACCCTGGTTTAGACAAAGAACATGTAATTATACTCTAGTTATATCCTTTAAACTAATAATATAGTGGAAATAATGCTCTTACAACTGCCAGATTCAACCACGCAGTCGCTAGTTGAGTCAGTGTGTGATCCTCGTCAATCTGCTGCATGACCCTCAGCTGTCTCTCTGCATAATCTGACCTGTGCATCTTGATGAATATCTGGACATTCAACGCATGCCTGCAAAAGAAAAGATCAGATTCGGAAAGTAAAAAATTAATAAAATGCAAACTGGAAAACAAAATGAAATCTGTTGAATCAAGATAGCAGACTGCCCTTCTCTTATTGAAAATTACTGGCAGTCTCCTCTTTACAAATTTTCAGCTTATGAGCGTTCATTAGGTGAAAAACAGAACTTCCACCAGCGGAGATAAGTTAGAAAGAGATCATTCCCACTATATTTCCCAGAAGATGTTTGCAATGCAACCTGCAACTAAACTACTATTCTTTGAAATTGAAAACGAACCAAGCAATCCTAGCACTTATGAGGGTGCATGCTAAAAATATCTAGAATTCAGGTTAAAACTAAACTCACAGTTCCATGGTTCCTCCAGCGTTAGTGTGTTTGAGAGCCTCATTATAGTCCTCCTCATGCATGAATATGATTCCAGCAGTCAGCCTCAGTATCGGATTACTTCCAATGGCTGCATCTGCCAACCACTCATTCAAACTTGAAATTGTGGATTCCTGCATATTCATAGGCACAATGCCACAGAATTAAACTTTGCATCTCCCTCTACCTTTTGTTGCAACAACTTATTCCGAGATCCAGAGTACAGGAGCAAGAACAGAGTAAAATCAACAAAAGTCTATCTTTGTCTTTTCACTAAAGCAAGACAGCCTATAGAAACATAACTTAGGAACCCAAACGAAGAATAGAGAAAATAACCCTATCAGATCTGACAATCAGAGACATTTCCCAGAGATAGATAGGGGAACTAGACCTTGTTGGCAGGGGAAGAGAGGTACAAGGCGAGCAATTTGACGGCTTGGAGAGGAGTGGGAGCAGAATCATCGATTTCATTGATCACAAGCTGTAAAAATCAATTGAAATCAACTCAAACAAAGTTTTTTTTTTTTAAAGTAAAGATCATATCAAACATAAGAAAATAAAAAACTGGGAGTAGCACCTGATAGCTGCCAAGAGCAATGTAAGAGCGGAAGACAAGGGAGTCGCGCTCGACGGCTTCGTCGGAGGAGAGATTGGGTAGATCGCTGTTGTTGATGGCCGCCTGATATGCTCCCAAATAGAAGTTGTTGCGCAGATTAAAGAGCTGATCTGGTCCTCCTGTTGTTGCTGCCATGCCTGTTCCTCTCTTTTCTACCGCTTCTGTTCTGCAAAATTAGATCTCCTAACGTTTTCAGATCAGACAATCCGCATATATAAACGGGAGTTATTGTATATTAGAAGCTTGAGCCCACTGTTACATAATTAGCCCAAATAATAAAAATATAATTCGTTTCTACTTCTTTCCTTTTAATAGATGGTAATATGAATCAATTATTAAAATAATATATAAAAACAATAATTAAAGCAAGTAATAGGAAATAATAATAACAAACAAATAATAGTAAAGAGTAATTTTTACCAATCACTAATAAGAAAGCACAAATAGAAATGTTACATGTTAGAATTTTTTAGTAATAGGAAAATAAAGATTAGGTTATTAAAAATTATTAATTGTTAGTATGTAGAAATTTAAAATATATTATAATTATAAAACAAAAAGTTAATGTGATATTTGCATATGAAAAAATAAATAAATGCAAGATAAAAAAGTAAAAATAATATGAATTGCAGATAGAGGAATTTTTAATAGCAAAGGAGAATTTAAAGAATAATTTTACTGATTTTGTAGAGAGAAAAAGAAAGATTATAGAGTTTTGTGGGGAAAAAAAAAAGAATTTTGTGTTTTGTAAAAAAGGAGAGGAGGTTACTTTTTTTAAAATTAAATGAAATTATATTCAGAAACTATTATACCATTAGAATGATTTCAGTTAGTTAGACAAAATCTTAACTATTAAATCAACTTACAAAAGAGACTGAGAGGAGGAATAGAGATTAGATCAAAAGGAAGTAAACCATCAAATTATAAATGCCATTTGCTTTTGATTTTGATTTCAGGGGGTGAGATGATGATGCTCCACTTTCTTAGCGATGACAGCTGCTCTTGTATTTATCTTTTCTTGCACCCTTGTATAGTCAGGTGTCCCTTTCTTTTCAAAGAGAATAGATGGTTGTCAAAAATGCAACTTTGATAAGTGGTTCTGTCTAATTCTGATGAGGCAGGACGCTATTGTTTGGATCCATGAGATTGGTTGTCTTTAGCAAGAGAATACCTGCAAAACAACACAAGGCACCTCGGGAGTTGATAGCCAGCAGGCCCCTCCATCCGACGCTCAAGTTAGTCTTTTAGTGAGGATTTTGGCGACTATAAATAAAGAATGTCAGGGTTCTAATCTTGTACCTGTATCGTGGCAAAGTAGTACCTTATATATGGAATAGATGCTAGGTTTAGGTCTTTACGTAGGTCTTTACGTATGTATGGGAGGTTCCCACCTGCAAATGGGTCGTGGATACGTAGACCTGGGCCTGGGCCTAGCACAGCCGACCTAACTAGAATATTCTATGGAAGCTGTGTAATACATGAGCCGTCGTTGGAATTTCACTTACTAAGAAACGTTTGTAATTACTTAAAAAATATTTTTAAATTTAAAAATATTAAAATATAATTTTTGATGAGTTTTTATCACTCTAATAAGATAAAATCTGTATGAGCATTGTAGCCTAATTTCAATAGAGAATATAACAAAATAACTCAATAAAAATTAAAAATAAATACTTTAGTTTTCCTAATATTACAAGTTTTTTTAGTAATTTTAAACCATATGAATACTTTTTATAATAAGTAAAATTACATATTGAATTTGTATCTTTTAAGAATGACTTGGACTAATCAAATTTCATAATGTGTTTATTTTTGCAAGTATATTTGTTCTATGCATATATGAGGAACAAATGGTGATTTTATTGGAGCATAATAATAATTTGTACGTTACACACACTAATGATAAATTAAACGAAGATAGTGAAATAAACTACAACATTCAATTAAAAAGATATATACCGAAAAAAGAAAATCCCATTTCAAATCGTTTACTTCTGATAGTACCTAAGCTAAAGAAAAAAGTAACAAATCAATTGGGTTGAATTTAATCCATGAAATTCATCTAAGCTGAAGTTTTCTATCATAAGATTTAGCAAACAATCTGTGATACGACTATATAGCTAACACTTTGTCTAACCAAATTTTTTGTCGTCTTCTCAATGTAACTCTACCTTATCAGACAGATTAGATGGGGCAGAAGCCGAAAGCCACAATTTGGATAATTATCTGACTTGGCAGAGGAAACAATTGAATGGTCGCCCATCTTATTGAGTATTATAAAACATACCACATTAAGAAGCCAGATTATCTAAGTGAAGTAAATTGAACTTAATTGGATTGTACTTTTCTAATTACAACCATGTGCCATAAATTAAATTCTACAAGAATTATGGAGAAAAAAAAATTGTCCTCCATTGGTTCAATGCACACAATTTATGGAATTGGGTGACGAACATTGTTTACCATTCCCATTATTTCATTGTTCATAGGATCCCGATCTAACACTTCCACAGAAGTCAACCATCAAATTAAATAATGTTAAACCTTAATGAGCCTTAATTATGTCACATGTACAGGTTCGTCACGTCTATAAGAGTAGTTCGATCTCCTAGAAATGCCAAACATTAATCATATTATATGCTTCAAGACTAATCCCATTTCAGTTTCCATCTCGGGAGGTTGCAGAAGAAACATTGAGCAGATGCGGAGTTTTTTATGTATACGTATCATCTATGTACAATGTAGAAAATGGTCTCTCCTTCAGAGCAATGAAAGACGATTTTGAAACAGAACTTCAACGACCCCACAGGAAACTCCCAAGAAAGGATCATAAAAAGACGACCAACATACATCGCTCCCCCGTATCTTTGTATTCCTTGAGTAATCTCCAAGCCATCTTGTTTTGGTGATTTTCATTCTTTTCCTATCTCCGAGAAGATTTCAAGCCCAAAAGGGCATCACCTCACCATGGAAAAGCCTCGACATGGGTTCTCGCTAATCTTCGCCGTAGTTGTCATCTTCCTTGGCCTCTCCTCCTTTCTTTTATGCATCGTCGCCGAGGCCAAGAAAGCCAAGGTTTGTACTTTCCTTTTTCTTCTTCATTAGTGTGTGCATTGTTATTGAAGTGCTTTGAAAGTTGGTTTTTTGGGACATTGGGTGTTGTCCATCTTGTAGAAGGAAGATGTGAAGTTGGATGGAAAATGGTGTTATGTTCCTAAAAGTGGTGCCTTTCGCTTTGGAATTGCAGCATTGGTATGTATGGTCTGTGCACAAGTCATCGGTAACTTGTTAATTTGCAGAAAGTTCCGGTCAGGTGACAGTAGACAAGGTTGTAAGGCCAGAAGACCGACAATGGCTATAGCTCTTCTGTTGCTGTCCTGGTAGGTGATCTATCTAACTCATCTTCATATCCATAGCTAATCCACTGCTTTCGGTTCAGCTAAAACGTGCAGTTCCTGAGAAAAACCTTAATTATCATGTCCTAAAATTAGATGCCAAATTTACAAACGAAAAAGCATTTGAAATATATTTTAGCGATTGAAGATATCAAAATATACAAGCTTGGAGGGTCAGTTTGATTGGGCAAAGGTTGGCAACTAGCATGATTTTAATGAGAATAAAGAACATGGACAGGCTGGAGATGCCTACATTGAGATTTCAACGCCTAAAAAGACTAGACATATAAGATGAGAGGAAGTTGTATAATTGTGTCTGCCGCAGGATCACCTTTGGGATGGCACTGATTTTATTAAGCTCAGTCACGAGCATGAGCAAAAGGCAGTCCTACGGAAGAGGATGGCTGGACCACAAATGCTATCTAGTAAAGAATGGGGTGTTCTCTGGTTCAGGGGTTCTAGTCCTTGTAGCTACAATTGCCACGCTCGGATCAACCATACTCACCACCAAGAAGACGCAGGCGGAGCGAGACCGCAAAATACATGCGCAGGTTGGATGACGATATAATGAATATGTAAGGAGCATAACATAAAGTTGGATTTCTTGTTGTTTAGAATTAGAGTACCTAACTTTCCACAACCATAAGCAATTGAAGCATAACCCCACATAATGTATCCAACTTTCTTGTTCTTGAACTCATTCTTGCTGAATTAACCAACAAGGATACAGCATTTTAATTTGTAAACGTTCACTACTCCTTGTGTTTCGACTTTCTCCTTTTTTTGTATTTTTCACTCCTATTTTCCAGAATCAATTTCTTCCGTGAACTGCAAACTATGAAAGGATCACGATGAAACTATACAGACAATTTAGGAAAAGATTTTATACCAAACATTAACAAGAACAAGAAGTAATTAATTGCTACACCTGTTATACATAATACAAACTTTATCAATTGATCCAATATCAACTATAAATTTATATAAATAAAGCTAATATAGAAACATAGATATTTTTGTATCAACTCTATTTGAACAAGTTTTTGAAGATTTGAGTAAGATGTATGATAAGAAGTCATGTCTTTTTCAATGGATTTCACTGAATTAATTAGATTATTCATTTGAATCACTTACCATATCAAAATTTAATTTTCTTAGTCTCATTTTTTAAAAGTGGTAATTAATAAATGTCCAATATAAATAAACTTCTATCATTCTCCCTCTTAAACAAATATTAATTATTATTATAAAGGCTAATAAAGAAAAAATAATGTTATATTTAGTCGAACTTTATAAAATATTTGATCAAAATAATTGAAGTTCATCATTTGGTCTTAAAAGTTTTTAATACTAGAAGATATCCAAAGCTTGTGTCAATATATGACATTGATCCAATATAGCCATGTGCATCTACTAAACTTATTACATGAATGAGAAAATTAAGAGTGGTACTAGCATGATCTATAATGCACCACGTTTTCTTATAACATTTGATCATTAAATTCAAAGAAAATCATATATATGGCATACTCAAAATTTCCTCACTCATTTTTCAGCAATTACGAATATCACTGTTCTTAACTATTTAGCAGTGAACTAAAGATGCATGCTTCATTTCATGCAAAACTACGTAATCATAATAAGCTTACTTGTTTGAAGCTCCATAACCTGCAACCATCACAAAGCCCTAACATTTTCAAATCACATGAACCCTAATTTCTCATGCAGCCCACGTATCTCATCTTGAAGGTTGACAGGGGGTTCGGTCTTTTCTTGGAATAGACGAAAGAAATATCAGAGTGGAAGTGATGACGACAGAGTAAAAGCAAAGTTTAACTTTGGGGAATAGTTGATGAAAAACTATGGGTTGGAGGAGCTCTAGAGAAAGAAGCTTTGAGAGAGAGAAATGAAGGCAAGTACCGTGACTTCTCCTTCAAGGTTATTTAAAACTCCACTTTAACTAGGACACCTGTCCAATTCCTAACCACTTATCCATTTCTAGATCTTTCCATTGACACCAAAATCGCTTAATTTGATTCAGTACTTCGGAAGATGTGCCTCAAATATTTTCGGATTGTCATATTCCAAAACAGTGTACTATGCCCAACTTCTGTTTAGAACTTAAATATCTTATAAACTGAATCACAATTATACTTCTAAGACAATTGTAGGCCTATCTCTAGTTCACTCCAAAGCAACAATCGTCTTCTTTGGAATCCTACAAGTCTAGACATACTCAAAATACTGAAGTACATCCAGTGGAATAACCCTAGTTCATATTACTGAAGAGTACACTCACTGTACTCGTCCCACATTTTTCACTCAATCTTTCTTAATTCATTTCAGATGGCTAAGATTTTTAAGTGGAGATGCAGGGTAATGTCTTAAGAGTCCAATAGTTCAAGAATCAATTCATTTGGACTCCTATAGAAGAAGTTATGCTCAGCGAAGAAAGACAGAAGAAGCAAAAACCCAGAAGAAGACACGTCAGCAAAACATAGAAGAAGATGCGTTAGCAAAATACAGAAGAAGACACATCAGCAAAACACAGAAGAAGTAAAACCTAGAAGGAACAAAACCCAAAAGAAGGCACATCAACAAAACATAGAAGAAGACACGTCAGCAAAAAACAGAAGAAGACGTGTCAACAAAACATAGAAGAAGTAAAACCCAGAAGGAACAAAACCTATAAGAAGACACATCAGCAAAACACAGAAGAAGACGCATAAGCAAAACACAAAAGAAGACGCATCAGCAAAACACAGAAGAATCAAAACCCAAAAGGAGTAAAACACAGAAGATAAAAAGGCAGACGATACAAAACATAGAAGAAACGAACAAAATACAGAAGAAGCGAAACTCGGAAGGAACAAAACACAGATGAAGTTCATGAATAGAAACACAGAAGCAGTTCATGAATAGTAACACAGAAGAAGTTCATGAACATAAACACAAAAGAAGTTCATGAACAGTAACACAGAAGAAGTTCATGAACAATAACACAGAAGAAGTTCATGAACAGTAACATAGAAGAAGTTCATGAACAAAAACACAGAAGAAGTTCATAAATAGTAACACAGAAGAAGTTCATGAACATAGACGATACAAAACACAGAAGAAGATGACATCATCAATAACATCATCACAGAAGAAGCAAAATATAGAAGAAGAGAAAAGGCAGAAGATAGCAAAACTCAGACGATACAAAACACAGAAGAAGCAAAATACAAAAGAGACATCTTCGCTTACAAGGACTCTGACTTTTAGGTCAGACGTCCAAATTTTCTACACTATATGTTGTTAGAAAAATAAAAGAAATTCCTACAACTTCTGAGAAGACAAATTTCTCTTATCAAGCCTAGATTAATCCAGATTTTCCCTCCAATATAGAACATGAATTTTCTACATTCATTCAATGTACTGTACCCAATTCTCAACTTTATGACAAACTTTGAGATTCTTAAAGACCGAATTTAAATTCGATGTCTTCATAAGAAATGTAGCCATAGGTTCCTAGTTTAATCCCAATCCAGAATCATCATGTCTGGATAACTAAAGAACAAGTGATGGCTAACAAACCGAAGCACACTCAGTGAACATTTCTAGATCACTCTTTCAACTCCCTCAACTTCTCATTTTACACTAAAATCACATTAAAAAACAATCATACCTGGAGGTTGTCAATGAATGCATGTACAATTATTTTTATGTGCAGGAACATTTACTATTCAATATGTATATGTATTCCATATTATGCATGAGCATGGAACGTGTTTCCTGCTTCCTCGTCACTTTCTCTCATCTATTAATTTTGCCTTTACTAAGGTAACGGGATGTTGCAAATCTCCCCCTTTATACTTCCTCCTCATATGGTCCTACATTTCCCATATACTTCCCTACTCAACTATTTTCTTTCCAAATGACCTCAACTGATAAGTCAACAAGTCCTTCAATCACTGATTCAGCTATAACACTATCTTAACTATTTCATTGAATACTCATAAATCTTTTAACCTATTCACATATCACATAGTGTGAATCTAAGACATCTTTTTTCTGTAACACAACCTCTTAAAAATTTTCATATACCAATTCAGAATAGCTTAACTTATCCTTTCTTCAAATCTGAGTGCATTTTATTAGGGTGGTACTCACAAAATACCTCATCTCTGCTTTGAAAATTCACTACACTCATCACCAGTATCTTGAATCAATTCTGGTCTTTGACCATTTTTAGACACTTTTCCTTTCAATGTAAGGGTGAACAACCCCTTACTGTCATACCATGCCTCATAGGGTACTTTAATGATGTCACTATGATAACAATTGTTATACCCCTATTCAATTGGAACTATGCATCAATCTCATATTCCTATGAACTCCAAAATGTAAGCTTTAAACATATTGCGAACAGTTAAAACTATTGGTAGTTTAAACATTCAACCACTTGTTTTTACATCCTTAGTAGCTCAAATACAATCTTAGCATATTCCTACTAAGATGTCTAGCTTAGGTTGCTACTTAGGCTTCTCTAACACTTTCTTTGCTCAATCATCTATATCGGGTACACATACTTATTTGATTCAATCACCAAATAGCGTTTTCCAGTTCAACCTCAATTTTGGATTCATTTTTAGTTCCTCAATAAGATCCACAATTTCCAAATTCTCAATTTGGGCTTTGCTAATCTTTTCCATGTGAAACTGATCTTAA
>JANIPM010000003.1:59052979-59065626 GCA_027478405.1 Erythroxylum cassinoides
GTGACAATTTAGTATCTTTCACAATTAAGTTGTCACTATTAATATACTAATAGTGACAACTTTTCTTTTATCACTAAATTTTGTCATTAAAAGCCTTTGCAATTTGGCGCCAAAATAATTTTAGCGGGAATAAATTGTATTTGTGACAAAACATATATTAGTAACTAATATTTTCTATTTGTTGTGACAAAACATAGTTTGGTCATTAATATTTTTTTCTTTTTGTTACCAGATGGTTAATCGTCACACAATATTTCACTTGTTGTGACAAAAAAATTTGTCAATAAATATTTAATTAATTAATGTCTACTTTATATTGTCACAATAACCGAACTGTAACTACTGTCACAAATATTCGTAATTTAGTGACAAGTTTTTTGTGACTAAATATTTTTGTCATCACAAATATGATATTTTTTAGTGTCAAAACAATTGATTGACACTGTTGTTTGGATTATCTGTGATAATTTATATTTTTTTCACTAATACAATGGTAATTGTAGCAATTTAGTATCTTTCACAGTTAAATTGTCACTATTAATATATTAATAGTGTTAAAATTTATTTTATCATTAAGTTTTGTCACTAAAAGCCTATAAAATTTGGCGCCAAAATAATTTTGACGGGAATTAATTGTATTTGTGACAAAACATATGCTGGTAACTAATATTTTCTATTTGTTGTAACAAATTTTAGTTTGGTCACAAATATTTTTTTCTTGTTATGACGAAACGGTTTATCTTCACACAATATTTTACTTGTTATGACGAAAACTTTTGTCAATAAATATTCAATTAATTAGTGTCTATTTAATATTGTCACAATCACCAAACTATAACTATGGTCACTACTATTTGTAATTTAGTGACAATTTTTTGTGATTAAGTATTATTTCATCACAGATATGAGGTTTGTTGTGACAAAACAATTAATTGATACTATTGTTTAGATTAACTGTGATGATTTATTTTTGTGTCACTAATACAGTAGAAATTGTGACAATTTAGTACCTTCACAATTAAATTGTCACTATTAATATATTAATATTGTCAAAATTTCTTTTATTACTAAGTTTTGCTATTAAAAGCTTACGTACTTGTTATGACAAAAACTTTTGTCAATAAAAATTCAATTAGTTAGTATCTACTTTCCCTTTTTATGAAGGAAAAAAAAGGGGGAGTGGTTGCTAAATTGTGAGATCACAAGTTTTAATTTTAGAGTAATTAGGTTATAAGGTTATGATTATTTGAGTTGGTTAGAGGTGATTTTGTAATTTGTGGGAGTGTTTTTAAAAAATTTCTTTTATTTTTTGCGTACTAAATTGAGTAGACGTAAATATTAAGTATTATTTTAAATAAAAAGGAGAAAGAAGTTAAATATCTATTAGAAGGTATTGCATTTTCATAAGCTTAATAACAAATGACTAGTTTTTTTTTTAGAATTTAAAAAATTCATTAATAAATGGTGGAGATTACAAATGTATAAGGAGCTATTACCAAATTGAGTTAAACCCAATTAAAAAACTAACGTTTGACTTAGTAGCAAACAAAACAACATTTGTTAGGACCTTACGACATCGTTCAGCTCCAAGCAACGGTATTTTACAAAGATACAAGACACAGTCCACCGGTGTGTGATGGCGCTTCTCTCCCTCTGTTCTTCAATCATGGTAACAACACTCTGAACTTGACATATTCATTTATTCATATATATTTTTATATCATTTGGATGAATTTTTGTTATTAAAATTGGTCTTTATGGCTTTATTTGAATATTATTTAAATTATTGTACGTTACATTTAATTTGTGTTTATAGGAGTAAAAATTATCATATTTTAGTTTAATTGTGATAAATTAATTTTTGAATAATTAATACTACTTTATTTATAATTTTTATTGTAGGATATTTGGAGAAATCAGAACTCAAAAAGATTAAGTAATAATCAAAAGCATTGAAACAACTTGAGAAGAGCCGCTTAAATGAAAGCATCACTTTGTAAAGAAACGACAACGTTGAGACAAAGCATTCAAACATTAAAGAAGACAAAAATGACAAGTGAAAGCATGGCCAAGCATGGGATGTCGACAAAGCAGCCAATACGACAAAGCAGCCAATACGGCAGCGTCTGAAGAGAAGCAACGTCGCCTTGGGAAGTAAGAGGAAACGACACCGTGAAAAGGAGGGTTGCAAAGGGTTTTGGAGGCAGCATATGTAGGGGTTTCGTCGTGGGCTGCGTAGCAAAGAGCAGAGGCGGCGCGAGTGAGAGGTAGAGAAAAACGAAAAATAACGCAGAGTTGCGTGGTCGGTGTGCGTGAAGAGAGGCTAGCGTTTGTGCATGGTTGTGAGATGCGTGCACAGTAGCCATGGCGTTGATTTTCAATTCCCCCTCTTCGTCACCGATTAATTGCTTTTTTGGTATTACTCGAATTTGCACTTTTCTATTAGATCTGCTTCTGGGTTGCTGTTATTTGCTCTATCTATTCCTTTACCCACATTTGCAGTTATCTCATATTTCTTTTCTAGATTTTTTTTGGTTCATTTTCTAGTCCTCTTTGCATGTGGGTTTCTGTTCAAGGTTCACTAATTTTGCGTTCTGGGATTTATGATGCTAGTCACTTTTTCTCTTTATCTTTTTTTCTTGGTCGACCTTGTTTTTTGTCGTTCTTTTGTTTCTTGGCTAGTTGCTTTGATCTATATATTGATTGGTCTAACACCGACTCTTTGAGCTCTTTGCTTTGTTGTTCGTATATTCACAATTTTAGTTGTGGATCCGTATTCCAATTCAACACCAATTTTAGTTCTTTTATTTAGTTTTCCTTAGACCTTAAAGAGTATACTAATTCGGGGTATTTGCTGGAGCTGTTTACGTTTCAATAAAAGCCTCTCTGTTTCTTTTTTTAGTCCTTCCAGTTTCAGTAATAGCCTCTGAGCATTAATCTGCACGAACCATTAGTGAGCATTCCTCAATGACAGCTCTCCCATTTAATTTGAACTTCTTTATTAGGTGAAAGTTGAATTAAAAGCTTGTAGGTATGCACTGTGTTGGATACTAGTCCACTATGTACAGTTAAGGTTCCATAATCTAAAATATTTTTTACACTGCATTCCTTATTATGTTGAGTTCCTGAGACTCACTCAAAAGTCTTAATATGTACCAATTTTCATACTAGAATTGAAGTGGAGGATCCATTGCTAATTTTGTGTGATAACTTTATTATATACCTTTATTCTAACATCAGTATGTGAGACATTGTCCACAATCTATCATATTATGGTTCCAACTATCGTAAGCTTCTACTTTGAAATACCTGAGCATGAATCTGTTTCACCTATAGGGAGTTCGTATCATTTATAATTCTCCATATTCTTTTGAGCATCTCTATTTAGTTAGTGACAATTATTGGCATTATATTAGCCCCCTCTTTTTTATCTTTATATAACTCAGTCTATTTAACTGTGTCTAGGTAATTTTTACTCCTTTTACTAGACCAGAGGAAATTCCTTAGGTTTGAGAAGATCAATACACATGTAGACTATTGAGTTCTTGATGCAGATTAGACAACATAATATTTCTTAGTACATATTGACAACATAACGTTGCCATATTTTATTATGTCAACTTTTTTATTTATATTTCTAAGATTAATTTTTTTAGTGTTTTGTTTATTATTTTGTATAAAATTTTTGCATTTGGAATTAAAGAATAAAGAAATACCACCTAATTTTTCGAGAATTTTTGTTGTTAGTTCTTACTGTTTCTTTAGAACATGAAGCTAATTTTCACTTTTCTTGAGCTGATAAGTCAAAGGCTTGGAGCTGGTTATGTGAAATTTGGTGTTATAATTTGTACTGGTTTATTATCAATCAGACTTGATGTTGTGCTCTTGGCAATTATTGATGGCTGATAGTTTAATGGAAGAATGTGGTAAGAGTAATATGATCTTTATAGTATTCCTTCATATGGAACTAAAGTTTGGATTTTATTGGACTGTTTAGATCTACTTCTTCCTTTCTATTTTTGAGTTGACTGAATAAAAATGCGAAGGGGATCAATTTTTGTGCTAAACTCTTAGTTTTTTTTAGTTCATGTTCCAGTCTAGATTCAGAATTCCTACCGTCAACATGCGTTGATGGTTCAACACGAATATGGAGATTAGCACAAAAATTGATTTACTAGCGTCAATATGCGTTGATGCGTTGATGGTGCTAACCTCTTACTGTTCAATACTTGATTTACTATGGCAGATTATTGGAGTACGTTGCCATTGGACCTCATTTTTCTAATATAATTTCTCAGACATTGTTGGTCCTCCTCAAACGTCTTCCCCCAAAGGTTATTCAACATTTTGTTTTTGACAGTTGTCAGGTTTCACTGCTTCTGTGCCATCATTTCCTTCTCTTTTTTTCAATACAAATGATTCAATAAGCAACTTCTTCATATAAAGAAAATCAAAATGGTACATAAAGCCCATCTCACCTTTTTAAAGCATTTCTGATCTTTCCAAGCCTAAAGTTATATGACATTTTGAGTGTACTTTCAGGGAAAGAAGCTTCTGGTGATAGCGATAACAAGTGAAGTGGGTTTCTTATATTCAATCGGCTTTTGCGATACCTTTTCTGTCACTTACCGTGTTCCCACTTTGAAGACAGAAGATGCAAAGAAGGTAAACCATTCATCGTGTATCCTTCACATTCTAAAGTCTTGGATCCTTTGTTATCATTCTATAGAGGAAAACATATGGAATTTATATGAGCTTGTAGTTTAACGTATAATATAGGTTCATTGTTGAAATTCTAAATAACTTATTATTTCTTGATAGATGTTCCAAGATAGCTTCGCATCTCCCAGGAAGAACTGATAATGAAATCAAGAACGATTGGAACATGAACATCAAGAAAAAACTTAGAAAAATGGGCATTGATCCTCTCACTCATCAGCCACTCTCACCAACGACTGAGCAGGAGCAGCCACCACCTCCACAAGAACAAGAACAGAAACAGAATCAGTCTTCTTCTTCAACGTCAGATCAATCGGACCAGAACAAGGAACTAGAAACATCTTTACAATCAAGCATAACTGAGCTCAAGGATGATAACATGAGCATGACTAGTCCATTTGACCCCATGGATGATAACATGAGCATTACTAGTCCATTTGACAGATGCCTACTCAGCCTCTTCAGTCATTGGATTTGCTAGTGAAGATTTGTTACACATATTAGATGTATCGATAAATTTATTGCAACATATATTCTTTATTTAGTGACAATGTTATTCTAACATATAAACTTTTATACTTGTGTCGAAATATGTTAGACAATATAGCCACTTTTGCAAATTTCTTTGACAACTAATGTAATTTCGTTGAATTGATAGTTTTATTTGTGATAATAATAAAAACATTAGTGATAATACTTTTTGTAAGAACTAATTTTTATTTTTGTGACGTAATGAAGTTGACACTTTTTTATTAAAATATTAGTGACCAAGAAGTAATGGACACTAATAAAAAATTTATTAGAGATATTTGTCACTATTTATAATTATTTTAGTGGCGATAATGTTGTAACAACAAAATGAAGTAATGTTATTTCATTCGTCACTACTTTATATTATTTGTGTCAACAAACTTGTCATAAATATGTAAAGTTATTGTGACCATATAATGTTGTCACGAATTACATATGTTTTAGTGTCGGCACTTTTGTCACAATATAATGAAGTATTATTACAACTTTATTTGTCACTATTTTATATCATTTGTGTCAACAAACTTGTCATAAATAAGTACAGTTGTTGTGACCATATAGTGTTGTCACTTATTTGATAGGTTTTAGTGTCGGCAATTTTGTCACAATAAAATGAAGTTGTGTTACGACTTAACTCGTCACTACTTTATACTATTTGTGACAATAAACTTGTCATAAATATTTGAAGTTATTGTGACCATATAGCTTTGTCACACATTTAATAAGTTTTAGTGTCAGTATTAGTGTCACAAAAGTTTTGCATTATTGTGACCATTGTTTAAATTAGTCACAATTTTAGTAGTGACGGAGGTATTTGTAACGAGAGGTGACGACTTCAAATATTTGTCACTATTAATAATAGTGACAAATATTACTACTTTTAGTGATAACTTTTATCTTGACTAAAAATACAATTTCTTGTAGTGCCACTATTATAGGACATAACCGAGCACATGTTCTATGGAAATGACATGTTAGAGCAATCATAATCATAAAGAACATAAGTATTTAAAATGTTAACATATCTCATTTCATTAACAAAACATATTTTACATTGTCATGTCATAACAAATCATCCATATAGTTACAATACAAAAACTATGTGTGTTCACACTATTTATACAAAATATTCTACATGAGATGATAAAAATACAAACACACTCTATCTAAACTTGTCAGATGACATTTGCCCAAACCTTTGATCCATATCTTGATCCCAAAATGGATAATACTAGACACCAACTAGATTGCTTTACAAGCAAAGTCTTCTTTCAGTACCTGAAAATCAATGTTGCAATTTTAATAAGTTTTGTTAATTTAATGAGTGAATCATCATCAATGTGTTCACTCAAAACAGATCATATATATCATACAAATAAAATCCAACTCAATCAATATTACACATCATACAGATTTATGCCTCATATATCACATTATTCATCATGCTTCAACAAGCACCTTAACAATACAATCACTTTACTTAATCATTTCAAACGCACCTTTTGAATGCAAAAACTTCATATAATCATCTCAGAATATTTCACTCATTTATCACAATTCTTCATATCACCATCAAGTTCATAGGCATTTTACAATGTTATCTCAATATAACTCAACGTTCATTTGCAATCAATGTCATAAACACATGTAAAGATACAAATGCAAATGTAAATGGGACTCATTTCTATTTTTACTTTGTTATGACCGAGAGTCTATTTATTGATTATTGGTCCCATATTCGTTATGGATACTAGACTCATTTTAGTATTGCCCATACCTGTTGTAGATACCAGGTTCATTAAATGTTGAGCCTGAGGCTCTGTGTGCACATATCTAAGCTTAAAGTTCTTTTTACGTTGGCTACTCTGATCACAACTCTTTTATGTGAACATGCATATTCATATAATGAAGTGCAACATTTTAACATAATATATCATCAATCACTTTTCAGTCAAGAAACACATTCAATTACCACAATTCACCGGATATATGTCTGACATTCAACATATAGTTGAGAATTTATTTTCCTTATTCATATTTAAAAAACAAACACTCCCAATACAATCTCGAATATCAAACTCCTCGGACAATCAATTGTCCGGAATTATCAATGCCATAATTATACCAATATCGATTCAATATAGAGAAATCAAGTTTAATCAAAACAATATGAATAGAACATGTTTCTAATCGAGGTCACACATCTAGGTTATTCACAGTATACTCCAATTAGCTATTGCCTTGACAAATTGACAATGTTTGGATGGCGTCAGTTAATTTGTGCTTATAAATCAAGCAATACACATATGTACACATCACTACTTGATCAATAAGATAAATACTCAAACTTACACATGTATATGTATCGTGTTCAATGCATGCTCAATTGATCATTCTGGGTATGTAACCTTATTCACAAATCTTAATCATCTATACATCATGACTTATACATCATTTAGTTTGCAATTAGGTTTATAACTTAAGTAAACTTGATCACTTTCCATTCATCATTCATAAATTCATCAATTTTTTTCCTTTATATATTAACATAATTTCCTCAATTCTTATTCAGTCATACCTAATTCACCATCCTCGTATTCTTTCGATCTCATTTGCATTCATAAAAACATCTTTGTACTATTAACAACTCATATTTTACACTTATTGTTAAAAATTTTCATGATCTAAAACCTCTTATAACACACACACACAATTGTTACTTTAAATCTGAATTTTCAGCAAGTTAAATCTATACATTCACCAAACTTTTTTCCAGCAATATATTTTCATACATTTTCTCAATTCTCATTCATAATTATCCCATGTTCTTCAATGCTCATTCATCCATACCTTATACACATTTCTCATGTTCTTAAGATCATGTTTTTATTAAAAGAACTCATTCATTTCTTTAACAAACCATAATTTTCCATATTTGAACTCAACCACATCAAAATAGTTCCTACTTTAGTTTATGACTTCAATTAACTACATAAACTTATCATCATATCTTCTAGATAAATTGTTTCACAGAATAATTAATAAGACATCAATAAACATTTATCATGTTTTATACTTTGACTAATTCGAGCTCTAAAGTCCCTAAAAATGAGGAAATAATATAAGGTTCCTGCACATGGGTTTGTCATAAGTAGTATTAGGAAAATGGCCATATCTCAAGCTATAGTTACTATTTTATCAAGCTACTTTCACATAGGTCAAGCTAAGACCTATATCTACAACTTTTATTGTTTGAGTTTCTCCAAATTCATCCCCTAAAGATATGTAAAATAGATTGAAATAGGAAGATGAAATTGAAACTAGAACTTCGACCTACAGCTCTAATTTTCCAGAGTCAAGAACACTTCAATAACACCTATCTTTACCATGAATCCACCTTCATTTATACATAAAATCTCAACCTAAATCATCCATTTAACATTCTATAACCTACTGTTTTTGTACATGCAAAAATAGAATAGAAAAGTATTCAAGTTCATGCAAAAATTTCCAATACAATCAATCATTAACATCATTCACAATTCATCCTAATTCATCATCATCAATTCTCTATTATAACATGCCATAAACACTAATTTTTTACTTACTTTTTAGTTCTAATCCCAGCTCAAAAGTCTCTCTAAATTAGTACTCCAAACATGCAGAATCATCACACATTCAAGGTGGAACTTGGATGTATTTTATCTAGGTTCAATGATTAACAACAATCTAATCTTTTACTTAACTTTGTGAAGGTAAAACATGGATTGTTTGTGTAGCAATTGAACATGATCATAAACAAACACAGGGAGGTGAAAGAGAAGAGTGTTTCGGTGGAATGTGAGAGGAGGGAAGACCAAGAATGAGCTTAGTTAGAGTTGCACCTGCTGAAGCTTACACCTAAGGTGTTAGGTGTCACCTTAATATAATGACATGTGTCACCAAATTAAATTTCCATATGTCTAAAGGCATGTACAATATTTATTAAGTAAATATGCATGTCACCAATAATAATAAGCCATATGTCATGTAATCACAACTGCCAATTGTCATCAACTTACTAATCCATTTGTCACACAATGATTAATGCCAAATGTTACTCAGTTATAGGCTTAATCATCCTAATTTTTATGTATCAATTTTCTTACTACTTGGCATTGCTCTTAGAACAAATGCACATTTAATTCCTCAATTTTCCAATTATATCAATTAATTCCAAATTTACTACTTGTAATCAATCAAACCAAAATTTAAGGCATAAACATTTCACAAGTCACATCATGAACATTTTAATATTTTCATACCCCAGAATGAGTCAACTGAGTGCATATGCATTCTTTGCAATGTGTACAAAATAATAATTCATAATTCAGGTGTGTATGCTAATGATATGCATGTGAATGAAATGTAATTCATGAATTATCAATGACGACTAAAGCTCTAACCCTCCATATGGGGAACAAGTTATTACACTTACGGTATTTTAGTTTGGTAAGACTTGTTCCTCTTTCCATTAACTTTTGTTAAAACTTTTAACTGAAAACATTTAAATGATGTTGTTTTCAACATATAGTATTATACGTGACACCTCACATAACACTAAATGACGTTATTTTAAAGTTCGCAATTAGGATTCTTAATATAAGTTGACGCAGAAGAAATGTGTTATAAAATTAATATAAGAAATTTATTGATAGTTTTTTAAAGTCAAAGCTATATTGATAATGTATAAAATTGTAAGATGTCCATTAGATTCAATTCAAAAAAAAATTATTGAAGTATGGTTTCACTTGTAGACATTCATTTTGAAATGTTATTATTGGTGATTGCCATTTAGATATTTACCAATTTGAAAACTTTTTTTAGCAACATTTGTAAGAGATCATATAATTACAGTTTACAAAAGTGAGTAGAATATTCATTTTAATCAGTACCATTTTATCGTTAATTTTAAGATGTAGTTTCTTCTAGATCATGATATCAATCACCAATATAATTTTGAATCAATACCTATTTTCAATCTTATTTCTTGCTATTATATTTATCTAATAGAAATCAATTTAATAAATTAATTATTTAATTATCATTTTAGTGATTTTCATGACTAGTATAATTAATGTTGAAATGCCTAAAGGATGTAGTTTTGCAAAATTCCTATTTTGGTGCAGTTGCTTTAAATTATTTCTAATTGTTGCTTAATAGAAAGCAATTGTGTTAACAACTGTTAATTTTTTAGAATTTAAACACAAACAGAAAAATTAAACATGCAACGAATAAATAAACAACCAAAATTTGGTAATGCAATTCGACACACCCGGTTTATGTCTACGGGGCCGTCATCCAACTTAATCAACTTTCAAGGTGATCTATTAGTTTTACCCAAAGCTTTACTGAGCTGACATCATTCAACTTTTGATACTATTCACTTGTACTTATATTCTGTGAAAGTATTTCACTCCCAATAACACAATCACCTCATGCTAACCTCAACATAGGATTTTTACAACAATTAAAGATAATGAATATGAAAGTATGATCTCAAGTTATTGAAAAAATAACAATGTGTAACTTCATCAATCGAGATTGTGGGAGGTTGTTGAACAACGTCGTTGTGAACTTTGGAGAATAATCACTTGAGAGCTCATACATAATAGCTTCAAAAAGTCATCAATCAAATATATGTCTCACCATCGAAACATCCCAAAAATATAGTTGCACATTTGACGCAATTACTACTTACTTTTCCCTCACAAAAAAACACAATAGAGTAGCTATCGAATAGATTCACGTTATATAGAGAAATGCAGCTACTCAAGAGATAGCTCAAATCACCAAACAAAATCTGTTGCATCTCTATCTCCAATTATTCACAAGCATGTCCAAATAAATCCTATCTTGTTAAGGATTCAATCTCAAGTATAATTCCATTAAATCCTATCTTGTTAAGGATTCAATCTCAAGTATAATTCCATTAAATCCTATCTTGGGAATCATATCCCAAGTGGACTTCTTATGACATATGATGTATCAAATATATCCAACTACAAATAATGCCCAAAATAATTAATTAGATATCTTAGCAAAGTATCTTAAAATCCCCCCTCCCTTTATAAGAACTCTCCCTAAATATGATAATTGGATACTCCAAATGAATTGAACAATCATAATAATGAGTTCCAAATAGTATCAGAGTCAAAAACAAATTACAAGGTCACATGCGATAGTCATTAACAACATATCGACAACGTAGATAAAGCATAAAATATCCAAATAAACAATAATCCAAGCATCCAATTTTCTCCTCCTTGGGACAAAAATGCCAAAAGCAAGACTAAGAGTCATGGGAAGCCGAACGTCTGCTTAAGTTGGTGAAGAGCATTCAAACCTACTTGAAATACTCCCTCAATCAATCAATTTCAGAAAAGAAAGTGGCATTGCTATTAACTATGGAAGCAACAGATGGTTCAGATGGCCTTGAAGATGAGTAGGGAAAGTCTACTACCCGTGCTTAACAAAATTTTAATATATGAGGCAAGATATTCAGAAGAGACACTAGCTTAAGTACGGTAAAATTTGCTCGAAGAATATCATATGCATACAGAAATTGTGTAATCAAGCATGAAAAATATAATAAGGACTGATGTTTGCTTAACTGCAATCATAGCCTCAATGATAAGTCACCCCAAATTAAAATTAACCCCGGTATCGATTGCATAAACCAGTTTTGCCTGAGCCAGATAGACTATCATGGTATGTGTACTCGGTAACCAATTAGCCAATAAAAGCTTATGAAGCACAAAATATTTTTGAGATAACTCAAGCACACAAAGTGCAGCAGAAGATGGCTAAGCAGACAATTGTCCACCCATCAACACATTACCCAACATATCACTTATCACAATAAAATCACCCTTATATAATTGATCACCAATTAAATTATCAAAACCCAAAAATGCATTCAACCGATTGGAATCAATTCTAACCAATGTCCCCCTCACATAAACTAGATGATAACACAAAACAAACTCATCCAATACACCCTTATAAAGATTGCAATATAACTTTTGAACAAGTTCAGCATCATAATTTTTTGGCAATAATGCAGCAGTTAACAGATTTCTCTCAGTTAACAAGACATCCAAATGAAATTATTGATATTACGCTAAATTTATATAATGGTCGAGAAGAAACTTGGTATTAGTAATGGAGTCCTATTTCTATTGTGCCGCAGAAGAGTAAAATTTATGAGACAGAACATCATCCACTGAAATCCGAACAGGTGTCTGTTGGCGAGGCAACTAAACTAATTTATGGGCAATGTGTTGGACCAATGGTGGTTGACAAATTAAATCCTACTTAAGTTTTGATAATAATAAAATATATGGAATTGGTTAAGA
>JANIPM010000003.1:59352059-59364442 GCA_027478405.1 Erythroxylum cassinoides
TCAGTTCATAAATAATGAACAACAAAGTAATGAAATTTGCCTTTCTTTATTTATTCATAAAGTTTGTACACAACTTTATACAAATTGCGCTAAAGGCGATTGCCTTTAGGGCACTACTCTAACAAATACACCAGTTGATCAACAACACAGCCTCTTCACAAAACCACGCAACAACTGCCTCTCCAACAAACGTCAAGCAGTCACTCATGCACACCAACACACGTTTCCTTTTGATTTTGTTTTTATATTTTCTTCACACAACTTTGAACCTCCTCCAGTCCTCGCCAACGTCACACAGCTACTGTCCTTTACGCCACTCCAAGACACATCACATACCTCACACACTCACAGCCCACTCAATGCCCAACAGCCACCTTTGTTATTTTATTTTTCTCCCAAGCACAAGCACAACGCCTCCCTCACTTCACACTCAACAGCCCAACGCCACTGGCCTGCTCCTTCCTTGCATCACTAGCTCCTAGATCTGCTTAACGCTAGTTCCTCCTAATGTACGCACCATCTGCCACCTTTCACTCAACAACTCTCTTAGTTACTCACAAGCTAATAACACACTACACATTTTGTTTCTTATGGTTTAAGTCACTCACACACTAATACTCACGTCTTCTTCTTCACATTGCAGCCCCCAAAACCACACACACCTAACGCAGCACACACTCACGTGTCACACACACACACTCCTAGTCTGTTCAACGCCATTCTCCTCTACACTAGAACAAGACACTTCACACACTTCACACTACACACACTTCTCACTCACAGCACACTACACACACGTCAATCACATAACACTGCGCTACTTTTTATTTTTCCAGCACACCTCTCAACACCAACCCTCTTTCTATTTATTCTTCTTTTCTTCCAGCAACTCACGCCCCACATCACAAGCTTCCTTCTTTCTCGTATTTTTCTCAGCCACTCACGCATCACACAACTAGCACACACTTTTACACCACTTGCTCTCAACGCCCATGCCAGGAGTGCATGTCTCCATGCCCTTTTGCTATTTTTTTCCTTGCCTTTATGCACACTCCAACACACACCAGACCACTAACTCCTTCGGACAGCACACTACCAGCCTCCTTTTATTGTTGTTGTCTATTTCCAAGCCACCAGCTGCCACTAAAATGTTAACTCCTTCATGTGACCCTTCTACCTACGCCCATGCCTCCACTTGCTTCATTTTCTGCTTTTTCCTCCAAGACCACACACAAACGTAACAACTCCTCCTCTTCACGTTATTTTCCTCTTTTTCCAGCCCCACAACTAGGCCACTCACATACGTTGCTTCACTCCCCTCCACCCAAATCACCTACCACTGCATTATTTATTTTTCTTTGGTCCATACCCCATTATCTAAAAGCAATCACCTTTTTTCTCCTTCTTGTCTACTAATTCTTTTTGATCTACGCCAGCTAGCTGCCTTCATTTTATGCATCTCACAATCACCCACCTTCTTCTTTAATGTGACTAATTAAATCCTCCCTTGGTCCATGCACTCATACTATAGCTATGTCGTTTCTTCTCTAGCTCTTTTGATGCTTTTTTTTATTTTAATTTCTTCAAATACCCTACAACAAAAATTACAAATAATGTAGCATCATTTGCCCAAAATTTAATTTATCACAGTTAAACCAAAATACAACAATTTTTGCCCATATAAACACAAATTAAATGTAAGGCACAATAATTCAAACATTTATCAAATAAAGCTATAAAGACTCATTGTAGTGACAAAAACTTATCCAATTGATATGAAAAATATATGTGAATAAATAAGTTTGTCAGTATCAGACAAACCCTCGTCGGAGACAAGAAGATGATGTCCGAGTCAATGTCCAGTGAGGATTCCCCTTAGTTTTACTGGATATACTCATGCACTGCATTAGACTTCTTTGATTCTTTTAGACCAAGACCCAGAGAAGCAATATGGCGTCATGTTTTATTTCTGTGTCATATGAATTAGACTGAAAATGATGCACCATTGGGAGCAAAGATGGCAGAAGTTAATGATAATAGAAATGAAAGATATGATTGATGGGAAGATCGAAGTGAAGGATGCTATTTATAGATCTCATGTAACTAAGAGAATTGAAAGATACTATTAATGGAAGATGTAGGATGTTGAACGATACATGTTGAATGAATAATGGAACATCTACCCTTTTTGATATACTCAAAAAGAAATGTAAAGAATATTATTAGATCATCTCATATATATAAATACAAAATCTCTTGCACTAAATGAATACTTCATTAGGCTATGAGATAATGGTCCGGATTAAAGTTGGATGTTTCTGAGCAAAACTGGGATTAACAAATGCACTACTGATAATCAAAGTAACAATATCATCAGGGTCTAGATCTGTTCAAAAAGTAAAACTAGTCTTCTTATTGTACTCTTCCATTGATATCGAATTTCCTCAAATGCAATCATCAATTAACACCAAATAACAAGACAGTTTAATGATTACCAGACTCGAGCTATTAGGGACTTCAGGTAGAATAGAGAACTTTGGTTGTTCAACATTCAATTATTTCATATAACCTCACCTCTATGTTGATGTCATCTTCTTATGAAGCAGATATTCTACATATCATCTATGAATCTAGATTTCATGAACATTAAACAGAAGCAACTACGAGAACAATATACATTCAGCTCAATAAGAGGAGCAACAAATCAACTCTTTCAGACAAAGAAAAAAACCATATTATTGATTTACCTTCTATTTTGTAAGAGTTTTGTTCCATGTTTTTTGTTGCACTTCCTACCATTACTCCACTTTTCATGACTTTTTGATACTTCTTTACAGGTTCAAACATATTGAAGTCTCCTAGCTATTATTGAATTCTCATTAGTCACAGCCACGCTTGTTGTTCACCCACCATTACTAAGGATTTCATGTCCTTGCAAGACTGTGTGATGTGATGAATGGATCCTTTCTAGATGCACACCCTACCACCCCGGTTACCTATCTTCAACGTGTGCGATCTAATCATTGCCCAGTTAGTACTAGGATAGTGCACTGACAAAGATCCAATTAATCTGCAAGAAGGTTCAAGTTTCTCACTCCTTAGTTGATAAATGGTAACTTTATGAAACTCTTGTGAACAACTTGGCCTAACAACGGAGACTTCGTAAACAACACAATCATTTTTGTTGAAGGTGTTACGCGGTGGAATACTGAAGAGTTTGGTAATCTATTCCGATAAGTTTTTGCATTGGTTGGGTGGCTTCCAATGAGCTTTAGACCTACACCTGATAGCCAACCTCATTCAGGCGGAAGCAAAGTTGAAGCGGGATCTGGAATGGGTGTTAGCTCAGGAACAAGTGTACTAGAAACAAAAAGCTCAGGTCGACTGCCTTGCTTATAAAGATCGAAACACATCCTATTTTCACGGCGCTGTGATACAAAAACAAAGATCGCGGAAAATGGATGCACTCAAGGACAATCTAGGACAACTCCTTCATGGTCGTGCACTGCGAAGACATATTGTAGAGTATTTTTCACACTCTCTATACTGCAAATACACCTGTCAACCTTTCTCAAGACCAGGTTAGCTTGTTCCTGGGTATATTGTGTTGGGAAATCGGGTTGAGATCTAATTCTGACCACAGCGGAATAATCACGACACTTTTTTCTGACTTTTGATTTTTTTAAAATCAAGATCTATTTAATTCTAGAAATGATTAACACAAATCAAAATAAAGAGAAATTTTAATTCGTACCTTATTCCACAACTTGATTGTTATCTTGTTGTATCCTTCAAACCATTTCTAAAACTGATTTGTCTCAACCATCGTAGCCGCATAAGTGTTCGGCCTCTAACGGTATCCACAGAATAGGTTGAGAGAACTCTGTAACTTTTACATAGAGCTCAAGTCTATTTATAATAAACTTAGGATGTTTTAGTAATTTAATTGAAAATAAATATTAATTTTAATTAAACTTTAATTATAATTACAAATAATTCTAATTTAATGCCAATTATGCCCAAATAAGATTCAATATCTTATATTGATCCTTATATATTAAATATCTCATATTTAATCATAAAGTTTCTCAAACTTTATAATCAAGTCCCACTTGATTAAATCAACTTTGCTCTCTCCATCTCATTCTATATGTGAGACCCATTAGGTTTTTGAATATATTGGCAATGATTATAAATTATAATTCTAATTCATAATTAGAATTAGATAAATTAAAAGTTCTTTTAATTTATATTTAATTCTCTAATTAAACAATTTATAATCATACATCAAAATTGGCATCTAGTAATGCATCATGATCACCCAAATATTTAAGAATGTTAAAGCGGTTTTAACTAACCTTTCTGTGCATGATTTTTTCGTATAATTTAATTCTTTCATCAACCAATGTTCTAGTTAAATATAGAGCATAGAATTAATGTTTACTCTATTTTAAGTCCAGTTACATTAGTTCTCTGCCATTAGCTATTGATTCAATTAATGATATTTGTAAACTGTTTACAAAATATCTATAGCACCCTACTCCCTTGAGATATGTGTCCGATATCCTGAGGGATATCCGAGTCCGTGCCCCGCGAGGATGGCGTGCTAGAACACTTAATCAGTCAAAAATCGGTATAAATTTTTTTTGAAACATCAACATATACGGAAGTCAATCATCACATAAGGCCCACTTCCATTCATAAACATTTTCAATCATAGCAAAACAATCAATACACAACTCATCGAAAATTCACTTTCTACTCAGGCAAAATACTTTATTCATAACATCTTTACATTACAACATAAATACATTTGTATAAACATTGTGCAAAAGTTTCTGAATACATTATTTGATACAAAAATTATGAAAATTATACAATTCAATACAAAAAGAAGCAGTATAATGCAGACGTGAACTGATTCCGACCTTTATCGCTTACTTATATGTTGTAGGTATACTCCCGTTTGCCTAACGTGGTATTCTTCTGAGCATAAAAAAAATGCAAATTTTGGGTGAATTTTGCGAACTCAATGAGTGACCATCATCGATGGCTCACCCAGTCATATAATACATAATTCACATCATTTCACAATTTCACATTCAATACAATTTAATCACTCATACAATACATATGCAATGCACATGAGACCCACTTTTCATTTGATACTTTGTTGTGACTGAGTGCCTAAATTGTCCCGTATTCAATAGATACCAGGCTCATTACTAACTATCCCTTATCGGCTTGGGAGATACAGGGCTCATTTTATATAATGAGCCTTAGGCTCTTAATCATTTTTGAGCTCGAAGCTCATTTTTACTCGTTCAGCTTTAAGCTTTGATCAGTGGCTACTCAAGTCACAACTGTTATTATATTTCATGCATTCATGAAATGGAATGCATCATTCACATTTGCATAATCTCATTCAATCGCTTTCCCATATCATCAGACCTTAGTCTGA
Organism: Erythroxylum cassinoides; assembly: GCA_027478405.1. Taxonomy (NCBI): domain Eukaryota; kingdom Viridiplantae; phylum Streptophyta; class Magnoliopsida; order Malpighiales; family Erythroxylaceae; genus Erythroxylum; species Erythroxylum cassinoides. Next base: position 59,357,521 of record JANIPM010000003.1, read on the forward strand.
CATTCAACATTAGAGTTGAGAATTCACACTTTCATTTATATACAAATGCACTTTCAGAACACATTTAACAATCAAGTTATGTACACTTAGTTCATCCAATTCACATTCAATGAGCACTTCAATATTTCATCTCATTCATATACAAATAGCACTTCAACAGTCAATCAATACAAAATTCAAAATAGAACAAACAATGAAATGAAACTATCTCAATCTACTCATAGTACGCTCCAGTTAAGTATTTGCTTCTAAATCCTGGAAACGTCTGAATGCGAATATTTAACCTGTACAACCTATTTACGCAAGATATATATACATCACAATTTATACAATCATAAGTGTTTAATAACGCACATGATTGAAATGAAATATGTACAATGCATGTTTATGACAATCTCAGGTATCTTTCCATCGATTTCTTCACAAAAATCTTTCTCATATCAAAACTCATCTAAGTATAATTTATATTTAGGTTTATGCTTTACTAAAACCATTGAAATCACAATTTATTTCTCATTGTATCAGTTTCAGATTTTTCCAATACATACTTTCAGGCCCACTGTTCACATTCCCTTAGAAAGTGAAACTAATGTAATTTTGTCACACTCTCTTCTAGAAAAGTGTTCCTCTATGTCTTATGTTTCTATTGACACCAAAATCCCTCAATTTAGTTCAGTAATTTGGAAGATATTCTACAAACATTTTCGGGTTGTTCATATTCAAAAAAGTATACTATATAATACTTCCATCCAGAAATTAAACACCTTAGAGACTAAATCACAATTCTAATTCTTCATATGATTTGTATATCTATTTCACTAGTTTACTTCAAATTAATAATCATCTTATTTGGAATCCTACAGATCAAGATATCTCAAAATACTAGAACATGTTCAGTAAAATATCTAGTTCATGCTCTCTCAATTGATTCTCTCACTTTCGTTCAATCAATATTTTTCAAATCAATTCAAAATGCTACTAATTTTTATGGAGAGATATAAATATGTGTGACAAATCTATTGGTTTAATAATCACTCCATTTGGAGGTCGGATGACAAAGATATGGCTTAAAGAATCAAACAAGGCACTATTCTCAATCATAATGAACCTATTTCGGGGCAATTAGCATAACTTTCGATACAGGTATCGGATCAAAGTGTTCTTTAGATGATTTTAAAGAGAACTTTAAGATCTACAACTTTAATGAAGACCTTAAAGACAAATTCTATCATATAAGTAGTCAAAATTGGACAAGAGAAGTTTTAGTCAATATAAGATAAAGCAGAAAGTTAACCTAAGAAGAAGCAAATGGTCAACTTAAGACAAAACTAAGTCAACCTAAGATGAAGTGACTCTTAAGACGAAGCAGAGTCAACTTAAGTCAAAGCCAAGTCAACTTAAGATGAAGCGACTCTTAAGACAAAGCAGAATCAACTTAAGATGAAGCAAAGTCAACTTAAGATGAAGTGACTCTTAAGACGAAGCAGAGTCGACTTAAGACGAAGCAAAGTCAACTTAAGACGAAGTGACTCTTAAGACGAAGCAGAGTCAACTCAAGACAAAGCAAATTCAACTTAAGATGAAGTGACTTTTAAGAAGAAGCAGAGTCAACTAAAGACGAAACAAAGTCAACTTAAGACGAAGTGACTCTTAAGATAAAGCAGAGTCAACTTAAGACAAAGTAAAGTCAACTTAAGACGAAGTGATTCTTAAGACAAAACATATTACTCTCCTGAGCATCTCCACTCATAAAGACCATAAATTTCGACTTCAATGTCTAAAAATTTCCTATTATATATATTTTGGAAAGATAGAAAGATAAGCTACAACTTTCCAGAAGGCAACTTTGTCTAATTTAGCCTAGATTAAACCAGATTTTACCCTGAAGTCATAATACAAAATTTACCCCTAAGGAAGACTTGAAATTTTGCACTGTGCAAATATGGAAAATCCTGAGTATAACCATGCAGCTATCAATTTGACTTCATTCAACTCTCAAACCTCAACTCAATAGGGTTTTCAAATAGAAAAATCCCACAATGCCCAATCACTAAAATTGGTTCTAAAATACTTAAACCCATGTATTTCTTAACTCCATGGTCTAAAACTCTTCCAAAAATTTCAAAAGATTCAAATGATCTTACCTTGATTCTTTATCAAATGAAGAGATCTTTGGCTCAATTTGAAGCTCTTCTCTCTCTCTTCCTTTTTCTCTTCTTGACCCACTTTAAAATCTCTCTCAAGACTAAACAGTGTTGAAACCCTAGCTTAACTCTTTTCTTTTCTCTTAACCACCGAAACTCTCTTCTTTTTCTTTCTTAACTTCTCTTTTTCTCACTCAATTCATGTTGGGCCCTTTTTAAAAATTAAGACTACATTTATTTCTCCCATTTCTCCCCTTAATGAGCCCAAAAGCCCCCTTTCAACTCTCAGATAACTATAACTTACTTCTAACAATTTACCAAAGCCTCTCAACTAATTTAATGACACTTGTCACTTTCCTAATGTCTAAGCTCTAACCAAGTTCCTTTTGAATTAATTTCTTCAACTCTTATCTTTACAATCCAATTATCTCCAATATTCGTTTGATTCCTTTTTCCTATTTTCCCTAAAATTCATAATTTCTGAAATTATTCCTAAATTCACCAAAATTCAAAAATACACAATTCGACTAATCAATAAAATTTCTAATATAAATAAATTTAAAATTCTCAAGATTCTCAAAAATCACAATTCAATACAATTATACCTAGAATCATTCACGAGTGCATGTACAATTATTTTCATGTGCAAAACTTTCATTATTCATTTGTATTTGTATGTCATATTATGCATGAGTATGAAAAATGCATTTCTAAGCTCTCATTAATCACTCATATTTACTATTCTAGCCTCCCACAGGTAATGGGATGTTACAATATCATTCCACCATAGCCAAGGATTTCCTGAATCAATATTAATCAAGAACAACGGAATATTCTCCCTAATTACTATAGGTTGATGAATCATATCTTGATCATTCTACTATCTCCATATAGTTCATGCTACATCTAATGACTACCGTTTAAACGACCTTTGATAAAATAGATCACTAGTAGTATCAAAATATAGCAATCCCCATACAAGATAACTTTGATGACCTCAAGTCAAATGATCACTTATAATATAATCATCATAATGAGAATTCCATAGATATAAAAGTAATGTTCCAAATGGATTTCTCATATCGAATCTGTTTAGTGAACTTTTTCTCTAGCAAGCATCCACATATTTGTTTAAGTATCTCTATACTTTAGCCTATGAGATCGACTACTTCATAAGAAAAAACAAAACATGTGCTAGTCTTTTTACATTCTATTAATATCCAATCTTAATAGAGCAATGACTAGGAATTTTTTAGGAATAATACATAAATGCAATATGAACTTCATAATTATACTCTCATTATAATTTTATTTGTAATGTACAATTATCCTATGGACTTTATCATATACATCTAAACATGTACAAGATAAAAAATGCCTTTTAAATAATTTGTCACTAAACTACAATCAAAGTGATTAACTATAGGGCATAAACCAACAATCTCCCACTTGCTCTAAGTCAATCATTTAAGTATATTATACCATATTACCATATGATGATTATTTTATTACTGGAGCAGTAGCTTAATGAAAGAATTCTATAAGATTCTCTATAGTGAGCACTTGATTAAATCTTACAACTCACGTCATAATTATCATCATAATTAAGAAAATTTACCTAAACACATTCTTGGATCTTTGATGAGATATTAGCCCCTTATGCATGCCCAATGGCTCTAATGTTGTATAGTACATTACTGTCTCAGATAATGCAAAGAAACTATATCAAGTTCACTAAAGAACTTATTGATCCAATTAATCATTTCCACTAAATGAAAAATGTATTATGGCTCAATTAACAACCATTGCTACGTTGGAACCTTTCCAATACTAAATGATATTGTTCTAAGTAAATAAACCTTAATTAGGATTTACTTCTAAAATTATATCATTTTCATCTTGAACTCAAATATCAACTCACACATAGAGTAATGAATATCTTTAATACTTCACAAGTATATGATATCTTAAATACTAAACATCTTTAGTATATTATCTACGTACTTGGACTTAAAAAAAGTTAACAATGTCCAATCTATCTTTATAGATCTAATTCTCATAATTAAGTTGTTACGTTTTTCATATTCAATAAGAGTTATTTTTGGACAATTATATTTACAACAATTGAAAGTTAGAATTGTTGTTCTCTATGAGAGATATGTCTCCACGTACTCCCACTATAGAGTATAACTATACTTCCACTAACCTTCTTGCAAATATAATAAATTCACAATCATTTTCAAAATAAACTCTTTGAATTCATTGTGAAAGTGAATCTTTCAGCGCCTCGTACCTTTCAACTATACATCAAATGTATCAATAAAGGCAATAGTTGCAATTAGATGTATTATCATGAGATTTGAACCTTTCAAATTTCGTATTACTCTCATTACTTATCTTGAGAACCATTCTCCTATAAGCATACATTGAAACAAATAATTTGTTCAATAGATCTGTAAGATTATATCCAACCTTTTGGATATCTCATAACCCATATTACCTAATTTAGTTATAAACTTAATGGCTTATATATACGCTTCAACTAAGCATCACATCATTGAATCATTAACTTTGAGTCTTTCAAAGACTTAACATTTCATATCTAATATGAAATCTTGCTAATTAATTCAATTGGAACTATAGAAAGTAAGTTATAGTACTAGGCATAGCTATAGAAGAAATAATATTGCATCATACAATATCTCGTATTATATTTTACTCTTTACATAAATCCATACTGTTATGAATTTAGTTGTAAAGGTATTCACCAAAAAATCTTATTCCCTATAGATAATAGAAAACATAAAATTCACCACAACGATTTCATCGAAGTACTTCAGCATTCTCAATGCTTAATTTCTTCTTCAATTTAAACAATTTGAAAATTTTAAATTTTTAAATTGTTATTTCATTTAATACATATGACTATATCTTATAAAGTCATTAGTAATATAATGAAATATAAGTATCATCCTTTTATGAATTGTTATTCCATCCAATACATTATATGTATAAGATTTAACAATTCAATATCATCATCATCCTTTCACTAAAGGTTGATTTGGTTATTCTTTAAATATACAAGTTCCACACAATTCATAATCAAAAGGAGACATATATCCTAGTATGTAACTTTATGATTCCAGTTATGTTGATTTAACTAATATGGCACAAAAGGATAATCTCGGTTATCCAACTTTTAATTCTAACAACTTATGTTAAACATAAGTCTCCTTTAATCCAACACCTATAAACTCTTTGTATAAAATTGGATCAACTACTTTTACTTAACAATCTATTCCTAACAATGCATTAAACACTACAATAATGTTGACTCTAAATTCAGTATCAAATACTCAGCATGAATTATAAATACATATGGTCTCTATCATATCACATATAAGTAAGAAAAATCATGCAATCATTTTCTTCTAATGATAACTATTATCATTCTATAACAAAAAGTTTAATTGTAGTCCACAATTATGCTTGTAGTAGGCTAAATTAAGTGGAACAATTTCAACAAAGTACTTTACCTTTTAACTCTACTTTGTGCAGCTCTTTGCATTTTGCTATCACGATGTTGACATAAATCTTACATCTTGTCATCAAAGTTTATGAGACATTAGTCAACTTAAAATGTCAATACATTTTGTCATCTATATGATTTTGACATATCTTTAAAACTTTGTCACCGAATCCTCAACAGGGATTATAGCATAATAACATAATGAACATACAAATTTCTATCTAACGTTTGAGAACACTTCTAAAACATATACTATGTCTAAGAACTTGGACTCACTAATTTAGTATCAACTATACTAAATAAGGTACATTCTACTAAGAACAAAATATAAGTGGAAGAGAAACAAGTAATCAATTATATGTCATGACTACCAAATAAGATTAGGGCTTTAATTATGTATTTGGTTACTTCCACTATTTTATTTGAAATAATAACCCTCACTTCTATTTGGAAAGATTACTTTAATATTTCTAGTGGGCTAGGATCTCATTTAAGTATAGTTGATCTTGAGTTTACTCAATAAACCAACTAAACCTAAATTAGGTAGAAAACAACTTTATCAATCACATCTCATGTGACTTCTAGATTCGTTAGGTGATAACTCTTGCTAAAGCATATTTTATATGTCATTCCTAACCTTGACTCTAAATTCATGAGATCTTGAGTTTGCTAATCTAAATCACATAAATTTAGTTAAGTAGAACCCATTATTATAAGTCTAAACATATTCCAATTAAAGCGACCTTGAGTTTGCTTAACAAGCCTATAATAGATAGAACTCTGATTTATTCTTATAATAATAGAAGGCAATAATCACGTTCTCAACATGTACTTAACATTTTAAAGAGGGATTTTATTTTTTTTTCTGTCTCATCAAACACAAATTGCATGTAAAATATCACACATATAAAATATACAATTTATCACGCATCCTATATATATATATATATTGCAACTTATGTACTCATAATCAAATTATATGCATAAAATATCAAGCTTCGTTTGATTCTAGTTATAGATCTTCATAATCAAAAATAACATTTCCAACTTCTTAGAAAAATTAAATTAGATTAAAACCATTGATTCCTAAATAAATTAAACTCCTATTCCAAATGGAAATTTAATTTGAGCAATTGGAAACTATTTCTAATTTATCTTGACTTCTTTAACAAAATTTAATTGAAAACAATTTTCAATAAATTATTCTTCTTACTTATTATAATTTAGAAAAACTTCTTTTTCAAAATTA
>JANIPM010000003.1:59373965-59386301 GCA_027478405.1 Erythroxylum cassinoides
AGTACAATTTAAATGTTAAATGGACAAGAGTTTAGCAAATTATGAATCTAAAATTAATACAAAAATGTCCATTAACAACAAGTAGCATTAGATTAGTTACCTGATTGGATTGTTAGAAACGAAGGTTTTTTGGTTTTTTATCTCATATAGTTTTCCTCGATTTTTGATTTATTTTTTAAATTTTTTACGCATATAATTACGTAAAAGTGGCATATATAAGGCTAGCTATGAAAAGCAAGTCAAAAACGGGCCAAACGGAGCAAGAAACAACATCCTAGGACGCCGAAAATCGCCTCCAAAATCGATGGGTGAAAAACCGTTGGGTGTGTGCACGCAGCTACAGTGCACGTGGGGATCGGAGTACAGTTGGCCTGTGTAATGCATCACTCTGGCAAGCGACGGGTGGCACGCCAGATGGAGGACACCTGGCGGAGTGTGCAAAGCGTGTCTGCGTGTGAGTAGCACGCGCCTACGCGTCATGCTCTATCCTTTGCCCCACACCACATCAGTTGTACGAATGCTATAGTGTTTTAAAAAAACACAAAATTTCGGATTTTCCATAAAGATGCCCCGGGGTATTTTGGGTCAGTTTCCGAGTCTAGGAAATTTCATAAAGTAATTTTTTCCATTTTCTGGATTTATTATATTAGTAATAAATTAAAATTTATCTCCAGAAAAAGGAATTAAGGTATTTTGAATCCGATTTCGAGTAAATCTTAATACTTCAGACATCACATGAGAGAGATGCTTCAAGTTTTTGTGTCTCGGGTCTTATGTTTAGTATTTGGGATTGCATGATAGCCGATCGGCAAAAGAATTGAGACAATTTGAAGCCATTTTTAATGAATTTTTATGCAATGAACTTGTCATAAGGGAGATACATTAGGTTCTCATGTCTCGGGTGGTCGGTTCAGTGTCCGGCGACGCACGATAGTCACTCTGCTAAAATTTTTCTCTTACGAATGTCTTAAACGAAGTTTTTAGATAATGTCTTCAGCACGAGTGTATGACAATGAGACTGTGCATTCGGATTTTTGTATTTATTGATGTTACATTGTCATATACTATATGCCCATAAAGAATGTGAGGATAACATAAAGATGTATCCCTTATGTTTATGGACTTTTTGAGTGCTGAAGAGGACGTAGTCACCATAGTGACCTTTCAAGTTGGTATTTTGAATTGTCCTACTTACACGTTAGAGGATGTCTCTGATCTCATGTTTAGTTATTTTACCCATAAGCATTGGCCTTACATGAGATTTTGATATGTGCATAAAGGTATTAGATTGAGGAAAGTTTTTGCTTGAATGATCTATTCACCCACAGGTGGTATTGTTATGAGAGTTAATGATTTGTACTCTAATCTCTTTTATATGGAGGTTTAATTGCATATATTATGTATTCAACCCATAGGTGTTTTGTAATATGTGTGATCAGATTTTCAATAAAGATAATATTTAATGGCTTTGAGTATTGTTGTTATCCTACATTTGTGCTAATTTAAAGATTATCATTTTGAAGTCACCTTTTAAGTCAACAAAATCAATGTCACCATTAAAACCCAGACTGGTTTCAATACAAAGAAGTGGAGAGAGGATGTATTGAACATCATAAAGATAGTTGAGGTTGATATGGCTATACGGACAGATAGGCCATCTCCATTTACATCCATAAGCTTGAAAACTTATAAAGCAATCTATGAAGCCTAGGATCGGTCTAACAAATTATACCTAATGACTATTAAGAGATCCATTCCTAACCATCTGCTAAGTGGACTTCCGGACACAGACATAGCGAAGGAGTTTCATGATAATGTCTCCCAGAGGTACACAGTCTCATCTAGTGTTGAGACAAGTGCCTTGATGAAATAAATATTCTCTATGAGGTAAATATGAGAAAAGGGGAGTAATGGAGTACATATCGAGAATGATTCATCTTTACAGTAGAAACTCAAGTTTGATAGCCCATTGCATTGCTGAGGAGGAGAAACTCAAGTTTGCTACTCCTATAGCCTTTGAAGCAACTAAAAGGAAGACAAAAATGAAGCCCGCTAAGTTCAAACCTTCTCCACATGCTAATGTTGGTTAAACTAGTGTTGAGAAAGGTCTTATGGACATAAAGAAATCAGTAGTATGAGGTTTAAAATGAAAGATTGAGACTATCAAATTACTCTTTGGCTTGTCAATTATGAATCTAATTTGCGATAGTCGCATTAAGTACACATGGTGGCTATTTAGTGGAATATCTGATCAAGGTGTTTCCACAATGCAAGGATTCATATCCAAGATAAAGCCAAATAAAGGGAAAGAGAAACTGATAGTTCATAGCAATTAAGAAATGGAAATAATATCTATAGGGGATGTATATACTGAACCTTGCTATAAGGTTCATTTAGGTTTTACACGACACATTTTACATGTGATCTTTTGATCAATTTTGGAAAATGAGGGTTAATGTTTTGTATTTAATACTTCTATTATACAATTGTTGTTTAATGCAAAACATAATGGTACAACCTTTTTGTCATATGGTTTATATAGAATGTACCTTACCCTGAGTTAGATAAATGCTTCTTCGTATCTTGCTAAACAAGTTATGAAATGAAGGACCCTGATGAATGAGAACTCATAAATGATGTGGCATAAAAGTTTAAGCCACATTTCTAGAGTTAGGGTTGAGAGATTGATCAAAGAAAGCATTTCTCAATTCTAGATTATGATGATCTAGGAACATATGCTGACTGTTGTAGGGTGAGTTGACTAATAAGAATATTGAGATCAACTCATGCTTCTGACTTGTTGAGTCTGATACATAAAGATATCGGTAGACCTTATATAGTTGCATTATGTAATTCTAAATATATTTTGACAATTTTTAATAATCATTCCCATTACAGTTATATGTTCTGGTTTAAAGACTGAAGGTTGAGAACCAATTGAAAAAATTCATCAAGATAGTCATATTTGACTGTGGAGGAGAATATCGTGGCAAATATGGTATTTTAGGACTTTAAAAGGTCCATTTGCCAGATATATAGAATTAGTTGGAATAGTGATTTAATTCACTATGCTGAGTAATTCTGAGCAAAATGGTGTGTTGCTGAAAGGCTATACCCTAAAGGACTTGAAGAAGTCAATGCATAACAGGAATAATCTACTTAATTATTTAAAAGTTTGGAAACCCAGCCTTGCACACATTCGTCTAAGGGGCTACCCTACTGAGGTAGTATAATCCTTATAAAGATAAATTGCATGCTCATTCTCCTCATTGCTATTTAGTAAGATATCTCAACCACTTTAAGGCTACAGTTTTTACTGTAAAGAAGGAGGGACTGGAATAGTGGAATCATGAACAGCTAAGTTTTTGGAATACGATATCTATGATGATGGTAGGCCTATTGACCCTTTGGATGATAGCAGGGCGGATACTACATTTATCATATACCCGCTACTCATACAGTTACATCCAGTGGATTTAAGTCTTTGTACCTTGCCTGTATAGGAACAAGAACCCATACCTGTACACACAGAGGTTCCTAAGGGTACATGATCTAATATAGTTAGGTAAATTCATTAAAGTGAGATGACCTACTATCCTATCTAATTACATAGTCTATCAAGTGTAAAGGATTATGCTATTAGACATGTTACGGATCTAGTTACTTTTAAAGATGCTATTTCTGGACCCAATGCAAATGCGTGGTAGGATGGAATGATTGACTAGATGCAAGCCACGAAACATAGTAACGTCTGGGAGCTAGTTGATTTGCATCAATACTACAAACTAGTTAGTTGTAAATGAAGTTTTAAAGACCTAAAGGATTTTAGGATAAAGTTCGGTGATTTGTGGGCTCGTTCAGTTGCCTAATGGTTCACTCAGAGAGAAAGGTTGACTTTATGTTACCTTTTCACTCGTATCCTCATAGGATACATTTTGAGTGATTAAGGCAATTGTAGCTCATGATGATATAAAGTTGCATCAAATGACTGTCAAAATTGTTTTCCTGAGTAAAGACCTTTATGAAATGGTCTATATGGTATGACCTGAAAGATTTCAAGATCCAAATAGAATTGACATAGTTTCCGCGTTATGCACATTAATGTATGGTTTACATCAAACCTTCCAAAAGTGAGACCTTACATTTGATGAGGTTTTGGCCTCTTTCGGTTTCATGGAAAATAAAATTGAAAACATGCCCGTACTATGAGGTCAAACGGAGCAAAGTTATCCTTCTATTATTGCATGTGTATGATATATTGCTCACGTCAAATTACTTGACCATGTTGTGTGAGGTTAAGTAACTTTTAGTCAAGAACTTTGCATGAAAGACCTTAGTGTAGCATCTTCTGTCATAGGTATTCGGATTCACTAAGAAAGATCTCAACACTCATCAAACCTCTCATAGAAAGCATATATTGAGTACGTGTTACAAAGGTTTAATACAGTTAACAGTAAACCTATCGTAGCACTTGTCTCTCATAGTGAGAGATAATCTTTGGCACAGTATCTAAAGAATAAAGTAAAGAGAGAAGTTATAAGGAATGTTCCATATTCTGGTATGGTTGATAGCCTGATGTATGCTTGGCTATGTAGTAGGCAGGACATTGCATTCACCATTTGACTATTTGGTCAATATCTGGTTAACCCAGGTGTAGATCATTGGAATGCAGTTTAGCGAGTGTTGAGATATTTAATGAAAATAAGGATTATATGTTGACATATAGAAAAGTCAACAAACTAAACCTTGTAGGGAATTTATATTCAGATTTTAGCTATATGTCCGGATGATCGAAAGTCCTCTTAAGGTTACAGTCTTAAATTTCCAGATGGTACAATGTCGTGGAAGTGTGTTAAAAAGACACAAGTAACTTCCTCGACTATGCATGCAGATTGAATGCTATGGGGCTGCTTCACAGACGGTTTAGCTCAGAAACTTGATTTCTAAGTTATGCGTAGTTGATTCACTAGCTAGACCCATTTAGTTGTACTGTAGTAATCTTCTTGCCGTGTTGTTTAATAAAGACAAGGAATATCATAGGGTATTAGCATTTAAAGGTCAATTATTTGGTCATAAAGGTATTGATATGAAAAGGTGAAATTAAGGTTTGGTGACATTAAGGTTTGGAACATTTAAAGACTGAGAATCTGTAAGTCAATCCTTTAACTAAAGAACTTCGCCCTTTTTTGTTTTTGACAAAAGTATACAGTATGGGTGTTTTGACGTCTTTAGACACTATTAGTTAGGGGATCATTATGTTTGCTCTATGTGCATTTGTACATTTTGATGTATGATGACAATATGATGGTTCATCAATAAAGATGATCATCGTTTTTTCTTAGTAATACGTATTGTCATGCATTGTCATAATACGTATAAAAGCTTTAAGATTTGTGTAGATCTTAAGCATTTAAAGGTCATTGGGCATATATATAGGTTGACCTTGTGCCTATGTCAATTAGACACATATAGTTTTAATATAGATATCTATGAATTTGACATGACATAGAAGGATATAAGTTTTTTATCTCATAAAGGTGTTCTCTAATGCAGTTTAGCATTGAGTTGGAGAATATAAAGGTTCTCTAATGCAATTTAACATTTAGTTGGAAAACATGAAGGTTTTCTCTAATGCTGTTTAGCATTTGGTGAGAGAAAACATGATTTTTCTAATATAGTTTAGCATATGCAGTTTAACATAAAGTTGAAGAAATCGAGACCCACAAACGAAGGTGATATAATTTAGATCATAAAAGTATAATCCTAGTTTGCCACATTCTATTTTCCCATTCATGTTAGTGAGGTATTAGATATCCATGATTGTGTTGGATCTATGTACACATGCATTTGATACTTTTCAGTTTCAAAAGCCTTGCAGGACAAAATGATGAACTTTCATTATCTTTGGATCAAATGTTTTGTTTTTAAAACTTAGTCAACTAATACAATAATGTAGCTTAATCGAATTTTTAAAATGCTTTTTAAATTAGAGTTAAAACTGCAATTAATGCTTGTCTAAAGGGGAGAATGTTGGAAAATTTTGTCCTTTCCCATAAAGTTGGACAACTATTAATTACATTTTTTGGTTTTTAAATAAATTATCAGTTAGGTTACGTAATTTGATCCAGATAAAGATAATAAAGTGGCCCAATAAATGATCTTAATTAATGGGTCGAAGTCCGGGTGAAAAATAGATCCTAATTAGTGTAGACCAAACTCATATCGACTTTGTAATAGGAAGTAATAGGAAAGCCCGATATGGAAGCTATATAAAAGTTAAGGTCTCCCTGCTCATATCAATCATAAGCATAAGGAATCTCTAACTCGTTAAAAGAGCTTACGTATTGAGAAAACTGTAAAAAGACCTAAACCATATGTCGGTAAACACTTTCCATAAAAGTTCCCAGGAGATTCGTGATCGTTTGGAGCTCGAAATCTGCATCGAAATTAGAGATGGAATAGAAATCAGATATTCTGCATTACCTTTCTTTTTAATCCTTTCATATTGATCTTGGTACGTGATAAGGTCTGTACTACGTATTAAATTCGAATCTAGTAACTTATACCACCTTCTGAGTTTCATTAATTTATCAAATATCTTCATTTATCGAATGAGAGACTCCTTTAACTCTACCTACATCTTATAATTTTCATGGGAAGTAACATAAAATTGTATAGATTAAACTTTTTTTTTCATATTTCAACATTAGAAATTAGAAAACAATGTAGTTTATCTAATTTGTACATAAGAACTTTTCTTCTTCATATGTTTATAAAAACAACATGAATGGAATTGCTATGAGATGTTATACACCAACTTGTTAAGTGTCCAACCTTATTTTAAGATCTTAGACGATGTGGCAGATAAGATTACAGTAGATACGCATCAACCCAAAAAGATAAAGATCATGTGGGATGATCATCTTAAGATAGTGAAGATCTTCTTGGATAGGAATGTATCGTTCCTAGTTAAATATAATCTCATATCTTGTTAGTAGTGATGTAAATAAATCATACTAGATAGAGTCCTATTTAGATAGGGATGTTATCTTATTAGATAATGTGATGTAATCTGATTAGAATAAGATGTAATCTAGTTAGTTCGGTTCAATTAGAATTCTAAATTGTAAGGTAGAGGAACTTATAAACAACTCATTAAAGCCTTGGTCCATACATGAGACAAAGAAGAGATAGTAAGTGTTATCACAGTGTCCAAAAGTGAGGAAAAATATAGAGATGGTAAAGAGGGCTAGATTCCCATCCTTGTTTGATTATTTTTAAGATTAGTTTGAGGGTTTGTTAATTGTGATATCAACTTTGGTTTCAATCCTGAAACTTTGTGAGATAACTTATTGTTGTGGGGGGTGAGAGATCAAATTTTTCTATAAATCCTTATTGAGTTTAGTGGATTTATTTGTTGGTTTGTTCCGTGGCCTTTTCCCTATACATTGGAGGGTTTTTCATGTTAAATCTTAGTGTTTGTTTCATCGTTTAGTTTCTTATTATGATATTGTTCTACTACAATTTGAAGGGTTATTTCTTCTCGTTGATATTCGGTTGACTTTTTTAGAGAGTTGTGTTATTTTTCTCTCAACAAGTGGTATCAGAGCCAACATAATGGAAAGTGGAAGCAGCTCTATGGTCAAGTTAAAGTCATCAAATTACTTGATATGGAGGCCCAAGATGGAGGACCTTCTGTATTGCACAGATCTCTTTGATCCTATTTATGTAGACAGAGGTGTGAAGGATGATGTTCATTCAGAACCTGAAAAGATATCGAACAAAGAATGAGAAAAGAAGAAGCGAAAACTTTGGGCACTATAAGACAATGGATTGTATAAGCATATTCAATCATGTGTCTCAAGAAACAAATCCTTTTGAGCTATGGAAGAATCTAGAACATCTGTATGAAAGGAAAACTACTCACAACAAGGCCTCTCTGATTAAGAGGCTTGTGAACTTAAAGTTGAAGGTTGGAATATTAGTGTGAAAGCATCTATGTGATTTCCAAGATATAATCAACAAGCTGACTACAATGAAGATCATTCTTGATGATGAGCTTCAAGCTCTATTCCTGTTGAGTTCGTTGCCAAATAGTTGAGAAACACTGGTGGTGACAATTAACAACTCAACTCTTGATGGTGTGCTCTCTTTGGATGTAATCAAAGAGAGTATGTTTAATGAAGAAATCTGAAGAAATGAGATTGGAGTTGATAAGTGCGGACTTTTGTGATAGAAAGAAGGGGAAGGAACAAGAGTAGGGGTTTAAAAGATCGTGGGAAGTCTAAGAACCGTTCAAAAATATAGAGTTAACAAAGACGTGAAGATATGCCACTATTGCGATAAGCCTGAGCATATTAAGAGATTATGTTATAAGTGGAAGAGTGATCAGAAAAAGCAAGATCATCAAAATGATGGCGATGATAAGAGTACAGCTGCAACTATTTCAAGTATGGATGATGAGGTGACACTAGTTTATACAACTAGTGAATACTTCCATGTCAACAATGTTAGTTCAAAGTAGTTGATCAACAAGGGAGCATCTTATCACTGTGTTCCACAGAAAGGGTACTTCGCAAGCTATAATAGCAAAGATTTTGGGAGCATCAAGATGGGAAATCAAAGATCTATCAAGATAGTCAGTATGGGTGATATCTAGTTTTAGACAAACATCGAATGCTTACTGACCTCGATAGATGTACAACACATCCTCAATTTAAGGCTAAATATGTTATTAGCGAATGTGTTAGATCAAGAAGGATTTAAGCACACTTTTAGGGATAGGAAGTGGAAATTGTCCAGAGGCACAATGGCAGAAGTTCGAGGAGAGTTTTGTTTTTCACTTTACAAGACACACTTAAAGATGCGTGGTGGTGGAGAACTATACACAACCAAAGAGGAATATTTATGGAATCTATGGCATCGATTATTGGGACACATAAGTGAGAAGGGATTAAAGTTGCTGGCTAGAGAATCCCTTATCCTATTTGAGAAATCACAACAGCTTAATCTTTGTGATCAATGTTTGGCTGGAAAATAGAATAGAGTCTCTTTTAAGAGAAGATCTACAAGGAAGTCAAAGTTATTGGAGTTGATGCATTCATATGTCTGTGGTCCTATTGAGGATAATGAGCAGGGGGAGCAATGGGATACAACAGCTGATGAAACACAGTTTTGAAGGTCAACAAGGGAGAGAAGGCCTTCTAAAAGGTATCCAAGTTCTGGGCACTTGTGCTTACTACTGAGGGGGAGCTTGAGGATGTGCAAGAGGTTGCATTTTGTAAAGACGCCAACCATCATTGGTTGAGGTTAGTGATAGAAGAGCAACATTTAATGTTAAAGAAAATTTATACGAATTTAAATGGTGTTGATATGCTGACTAAAGTGATTCTTGAAAATAAGCCCGAGCTTTACAGTAAGCTTGTTGGGGTGAATCTCAAGTAGATGATTAAAAATAATGTGTCTTCCCTATATTTGGGCTTGAGAGGGAGATTTAAGTGTCCAACCTTATTTTGAGATTTTGAATGATGTGGTAGATAAGATTACTGTAAATAGACACCAACTCTAAAAGATAAAGATCAAGTGGGAGGATTATTTGAAGATAGTGAAGATCTTCGGAGATAGAGATGTATCATTTCTAGTTAAATATAATCTCTTATCTTTTTATTAGTGATGTAGATAAATCCTATTAGATAGAGTTATATTTAGACAAAGATGTTATCTTATTGAATAATGTGATGTAATCTGATTAGGATAAGATGTGATCTAGTTAGTTCAGTTCAATTAGGATTCTAAATTATAAGCTAAGGAGTATACAAATAGCTTATTAGAGCCTTACTCTATACATGAGACGGAGAAGAGATAGTAAGTGTTACTACAATGTCCAAAATTGAGGAAAAATATAGGGAGAGCAAAGAAGGTTAGATTCTCTTCCTTGTTTGATTGCTTTTGGAATTGGTTTGAGAGTTTGTTGATTATGATATCAATTTTAGTTTTAATCCTGAAATTTTGAAAGACAACTTGTTGTTGTGGGGGGTAAGAGATTAACTTTTTATATAAATTTGTTTTGAGTTTAGTGAATTTATTTATTGGTTTATTCCGTAGTTTTTTCCCTCTACTTTGGAGGGTCTTCTAGGTTAAATTTTAATGTTTGTTTCATCATTTAATTTCTTATTTTCGTATTATTTTACTTCTGTTATTTGAAGAGTTATTTCTTGCCATTCATATTCGGTAGACTTTTTAGAGAGTTGTGTTATTTTTATCCCAAGACTAACTTTATGTGATAGATTATGATATGTCGGAGGTGAGATGAGCAAACCTGATAATTGCGTAATTGTTGGTACCTAGGAGGAGGGAAATTTAGCAGCAAAGAGATAAATACCTAGAAGGGGGGTACAAGAGTACAATGATTAGCGGATTAGCTATTCTATTCAATTCAATGTTATAACAGAGTACATTTCAGCCAACAAAAATATAACAATTAAAGACTGGTAAATTCGTTAAAACAACTGGTAATTATGTCCTGAACTAAATTTTAAAAAATCTTCATCTTCTCTTCATCCATCAGCTTCAGTTTCCTTCTTACATGTTCTCCATAATGTGGTCCTTCTACGCACTGTATTTCTTTTCGAACTGATGGCTGAGAAAACAGTCTAATATGGGTTCTCTTTTTTATATTGATCATGCAGGCATGCGTACCAAATCCGTTTTGAACGACAACCTCACTGCCCTAAGTGCATCCATCAAACATATTCTCCAAACCTAGTTATTTGTTCTATGTTCAACTCCAGCAACTCCACCTGCAATTCCATTGGTATTGCATTACAAATTTGTTAGAACATTCATTCCAGAATCTACCCAACGAATCAAAATAAATTACCAAAATATTGAACTGAGTATTCTAGGGGAAACTGAAATCGACAGGAACAGATTTGAAAACCTTAAGTTAATATTTTAAATTTTTGATAAAGGACAACTAAAAGTCTTAACTCAATAATGACGAAGAAAAACAACAAATGAAAGCAAGAAAAAGGTCTTAACTCAACAATGAGGAAGAAAAACGACAAATAAAAGCAAAAAAGAACATAAATAAGAATGAAACCATTAAGGTGCAGAACAGGAAAGAAACTTACAATATTGTTATCACGCAAAGATAGATTCGAAACGTATCAACACCAATCTCAGGACTACAGATCAACCAACAACATCAGATCAATCGAACATGATTGCCCATAAGCAGAAAAATTTTTAAAAATAGTTAACAAAGAACAACCTTTAAGACTGAGAATTGAAGTCAGCTTTATAACGCAGCAAGACACCTTCATAATATGGTGTTGGTTGATCCAATCTGGAACATAGAGATTGTTAACTTTTTATGTTCACAGACACCGACGCATCAGAGCAAATAAGATGATAAAATGAAAACAACAAAACCCTATCAATATTACCCGTGACATATGTTCTGGTAAATCACCGATCTGATTATTGAAAAGGTGCAAACTTTCGCACCAACGCTTAGGCCATGAGTTGCTAGTTCGCCGGTGAATAGCACGTAGTATCTCATATCATATGGAGTAAGGACAATCCCAAGAGAGAGATTAGGTGCGGTGCAAAAGATAAACTTTGCTATAATTATATATAGATGCCATGTTCGATAATTTCGAGGTTATCTACTTTTGACTCTTTGACTACTTTCCTTTTTTGTTTAATTTTCTTTAATTTCTTGTTAAATATGGTATATTTAAAAAGTTAATTTACTTATCTACTTCCCATATTTTTATTTTCTATATTTTAATTTATTTTCTTCTATATCCTATCCTTATTTAATGAAACATATATGCCATTTTTTATGTTACCTTTGTATTTAAATTTACTTGAAGAGTTTTAAAATATTTTAGTATAAAATTAGCTAACCTTATAGTTTCACATATTATTAATCTATATTTTTCTTTTTAATATTATTAATAACTCCATATAATTTTGATTTTATAATATTTGTTCGTCAGCTATCAACTTTTACTACAAACTCCAAACTCTAATTACGAATTACTAACCGTTTGGTTTCACTTCTGTTTTTCTGTTGTTGTTTTTGATTTCTGTTTCCTGTTTTTGATTTCTGTTTTTTTTTAAAACGAAAACCTGTTTAGTTGAGATTCGTAATTTAAAAACTGAAAACAAAAACCTGTTTGGTTGAGATTCTACTAAAAAACTGAAAACAAAAACATGTTTGGTTTTATTATCATGTTTCTATTTTTTTGTAATTATACTATTATGTGTAATAATTATAATCTAATACATTATATTTTTAAATTAATTAATTGTCATTATAGTTAAAAT
>JANIPM010000003.1:59442050-59466111 GCA_027478405.1 Erythroxylum cassinoides
ATTGTTAAAAACCAATTATATTTTTGTCATAAATTTGTTTAATAAATTGAAATATTAATTAGTATATATAAGTAATTCTATTTAAGATAATTTAAAAATGTGTTAAAAAATAACATTTAAATTATAAAGAAGTATGATTAAAGGATATTAAAAGCAACTAGATCTATTGACTTTCTTTAAATATACTTCAACTTTCACGAGTCTTTAAATAAATAATAATATAGAAATACATTATTTATTTTTATTATTATTTTAAATTTTATGTTACATTCAATTGTAGTTTAAATTATTAGATTTATTATTAGTTTATTATATGTTAATAGTAGATTTTTATTTCAATAAATTATTTTTATTTTATACTATATTTTATTTATTATTGTAATTTTTAATTCTTGTTAATTATGTATCAATTTTATAATAGTTTAATACCGACTGATCTTTAAACCTTAAACATTTTCTTTGATTTGTTTAGGTGCGATTTTTAAAGTATTGATGAAGACAAATGAGATCATGCTTTTTCTTTTTTATAAGATTAAATTTGCTAAGATCTGGGCATATCTTGGGACTTGTTAAACTTATCTTTTATGTCTTAATCTATCATCTTTTTTAAAAAATAAATAAAATTGAGTAAGAAGAATCTAGAAAAAATTTACGAAATTAATGTTATTAGGTTTGATTTAAATATATGTTTATGCCTTTATGGATAATAAATTATAATTAATAAAGTTAATTTGTCAATTGACGTTTAAAGTGGTTATTAGGAGTTCTTAAGAAATTTTAAATATTAAAGTTTATAATTTGAGTTTAGATTCTTAAATGATCAATTTTGAATATTTTTAGTTATAAATTATTGATTTCTAAAATAATGTATTAAATTTACTCAAGTATATTTAAAAATAATAAATTTTATTAAAAATAGATAAAATATGTACTTTTATAATTTGATTCATTTGCAAAAACATTATTATAATTTTTGGTGACAATTTAAAATTAAAGATATCAGTACTCGTAACATCGATGATAACCTGTAATAATTTCACAACTTATGCCAATAGCTCTGCTCCTTCTTACCTTCTCTTTCGCTGTGCACTACAATTTTTTTGGTTTAAATTGAATCTCAAAAATTACTTTACATGCATGGAAGGTTCAGACCATTCCCTTTCTAACTAAACAAAGTCTACACAATTTTATTAACTTACCACCTTCAATTATACCTTCTACCTCGATCTTTCTCACAAATAGCCAATCGAACTTATGATTCCCAGATAAAGAAAAAGTAACAAATGTTACTCTCATGGATACTATCTTTCTTACTCTTGTGATATTTAGCAGAC
The DNA here is from genome assembly GCA_027478405.1 of Erythroxylum cassinoides. Lineage (NCBI taxonomy): Eukaryota > Viridiplantae > Streptophyta > Magnoliopsida > Malpighiales > Erythroxylaceae > Erythroxylum > Erythroxylum cassinoides. The sequence continues at coordinate 59,443,385 of JANIPM010000003.1, forward strand.
CCCATCAAATGCATTCATATTAATCTTATAGAGTAGCTAGCACCTTCAACTTCAAATTCACATAAAATTGTAAAAGTTAAAAAATATTGATCTTACCGTCTTATAGTATCTTCAAAAAGCAAAGGCTCTAACTAACGAGCTTGCTTGTTGCAGTTGGGGGGATTCCTCTCCTTAGTAGAATTCAATTTTATAATCTACCGCCGCAATATTAAATTAGACTACCATAATATCATCACAACTTTAAGTTTGCAACCTCATCCATTTTCGTTTTTTGGGTTACATGGAGAATTCATGGCTCAGAAGATACTTCTAATAAGCTCTCGTGTTAATCCAGTTGCTAATATCATTGTTAAGCAAAACTCACAGCTCTACTTCTTAATTTCCACGCCATCTACTCTACCATAATAATATTCTCCTTGACCAACATGGTCTCTTCGAAATAACAACAACAATGGTGCTTGAAGAACCGTGGACCATGTCAAATATAGAGGTATAAGAACCGCATAAATGTGGTTTATTGTTGTCGCTATCAATCTCAATATCTTTCATCCCTACAATCTACAATCATACATAGGTTAGTTGTTAGGATAAACTGCCCTCGGATAGGATACCGGTTGAATTTAATAGCCCGAAAAATAGTAACGAAAATAAATATGGGAAAAATAAATGGGACAGAACACAAAGATTTACGTGGTTCGGTCAATGTGACCTACGTCCCCGGCCGGAGGGTGAGCAATTTTACTAATATGTGGAGAATGTTTACAAGTACAAAGGTTGGAACAAAAGGCTTAAAATTATACAGAGAGGATAGGAGGATTTTTGTTAGGAAGGAATGGTTACTTCTCTGCTGCTTCAACTTCTCCTCTATTTATACAACATTTAACAGCATCTGTCCAAAGCTCAAATCTCTCAAATTTCAAACCTCCGTGATCTTAGCATAGGCAAAATCCATCCAAAAGCATGCGTAAGGATTTTAGCCTAACATGACAAACATAATGCCTAACTAATCCACGCCAATAGCCACCTTTAGTTGTTTAACATGCAGCCAATAGCCTCCATCTTTGACAATTTGAGGGCCAAGTCACATGCATGCAACAGATAGCATTTGTTGGTGACGAAAATAGTGTCTGCAACTGCCACAAAATTTTTTAAAACCTGGATGCAATGACGTAGTTTTCTCGATCACTCGTTGTAAGATGCACGGATGAGCTAAAGCTATTACTTTCTCAAAATATGGTGTGGTCTGCTAAACAGATTGATACAGAAATAGTAAATATGTCAAATACAAACCAAAATCCGTCAAAAACCAAGAATATAATACGTATAGCATTGGATCTTATTTATCCAACTTATCCTGAGAAAATCTTCATCTTTTCTTCAACCTCCGATTGGTATTTACTTTCTTCAGTGTGAAGCTTTAAACAACCAACAAACTACTTCTCCTTAAACTGATCAGAATCATAACATCACAAGGAGAAAAACCTTTTCCAAAGTCATTCTCTGGGTGACAAAACATATCCACCAGATAGGCGCGCTCGTTAGCTCGGCATTGAGAATGCATTATCCATGACCAATCCCAGCAACTCCACGCACTGCAACTGCAGTAGCTATTATTTATTGCTAGTATGCAAGCAAGATTTGCAACATCGTTTTCCCTTGGGGACGCGTCCCAAAGATGGACAATACAGGTAAAATGCCCTGTGACTCCCATCACAAGAAAAAAAGATCACCATCTTGAAGATCTTAGCATCTCTCAAGGACCTAGTTTTCTTTCCAACATGGCTCTCTAGAATGTTAGTTGACATTAGGACCTTAAGTCATGGCAGGTTACTGTCCATCTGTTGATGAATCAGTGCTCCTTCTACTTTGTGACACAGGAAGACGTATATCTTCGTCACCAACATTAGTTTCATGTTCTTCAGTCAATCGCTCACCTGAAATAAAGATGGCCAATTATTGACATTATCTAATCAATAGTTATCTACTACATGGCGATTTACCATCATTTTAGAAACATGAAAGACCTTTTAAGTATTCCTCTTCCCGCTATGGATATCCTGAATCAGATGGAAATTTTTATTGTTTAAACAGTTCTCCCAGAAGCTCTTTCTTTTTTACAGATATTCCATGTTTTAGCAAATAATTGATATTTTACACCTGACGCATGTACATTCACGTGCTGAAAAGTTTCAAGGCAAACATAATGTACTACCCTAGTTCAATATCTAAACAAGTATACTTATTTATAAGTTAATATTCTGAATAGTTAAGTCCACGATCACCCAGCAAATCAAATCCATCCAATAAATTTTAATATGAGCAAAGGTGATCAGCAGTGTTATCATGCTCTAGCCATATTGTTGATATAATATAAGCAGGGTAGCAACCTCTAATCATTTCCTTTATTATCTTGAGCACTAGTTTAATCATTGAACATCTCGGTTCCTAATATTGCTAGGAAATAAATTTACTGAGACATATGTAAAACATATCAGCCAAAGATAATGACAAACATATATAAAAGCATTGTCCATCTAGTTTCATCACAAGTTACACAGATTAAGCACAGCTTCTACCACACAACAGATATGGTTTGCTATAGAGTACAAAATATGAGGTCCAAACCTTACCTCTGCATGTTCCACTATAATCTCTCATTTACGAAATAGATCACCCATTCTAACATGCAGTAAATTCAGAACTCTCATAAGCATAAGGCTAATAAGATAGCTGCGTAGATATGTTAAGTTTAGGTAGATACACCCAAAATTATGCACCGTATTTTATAGAAGATCAAATTGTCACAAAGGATATCAGCATTCCAATGATGTTGTTCACAAAGGATACCAGTCTCCCATTTTGTTCTTATTCCAATGATGTCACAATATTTTGACAAATCATTTCTCGAGGGAGAATTATTATGTACTTTTCAAATTTTCACATGTTAGATTCCACTGTGGAATATGTAAGTTTATCTAAAGAATTTGCAAATATGAAATTAGACACAGAATATTTAGCTCTCAAATGCCCATAGAGAAAGAAAGAGAATTATTTTCCATACGGAATGAGAAATAAAATTAGTATAATAATCGCTATTCATCAACTTCTTAAAGAGTATTTCTTTAGTTCTCATTAAGTGACAGCAAATATTATTGTTTTAGAGAGCAACAATTATTATTTCAAAGCCAACAGTTACTAAGCAGTTAAGAATGGCTACCTTAAATTGCAAACAGGATATCATACGAATTATGAGGAATAGATACTAATTATGTGGCATATAATTATCCTTAACTCAGTAAAGTATTTAAGATGAATAAATTCGTACTTTGTACAACACCAACCAATGCATAAGAAAACCAACATAATGAAATATGGATCTTTGTAGTTCCTCATTGTTCTGCCATTATAACACAAGTCAAATGCCACTTGTTTACCCCGAAATCGGACAAATTTTCTAGATACTTGTAGCTCATTTGTGAGAATTGAGATTGGGATTGCTATTCCATCGTTCATGGGGAATCAGTCAATGCAAAGGTGACTCAGAGTGAAATATCCTACAAGTCTGAGCTTACATATAAATTAGTTTAGCTAGGAACGGGAAACTTCTAAATAAGTAAATCTCTAAATTTAGAAAAGATCAAGTAAAAAGTAGAGTGAATTAAGCACAGGGGTCATCTCCCACAACATGATCTATAATGGTATTTATTGAGTTTATAGTTTCCTAATGAGTCGAAAACAATGCAGACCTAAGTTGACAAAGGCTAAATCAATTTCCTTTTTCAATGCATGGAAATTTTGCATAATGGCATCATTCAAACAAGTTTATAGTTTCCTAATGAGTCAAAAACAATGCAGACATAAGTTGACGAAGACTAAATCGATTTTTTTTTTCAATGCATGGGCATTTTGCATAATGGCATCATTCAAAACTAAGTCATGTACTGAAACATTGCAATGCAGAGAAAAGCTTATCTAGTTTTACAATATTATAAGCAATTGCTCTAACACCAAGAATGATATGATCTTGAGTCCTCATCCATATTCCAGCAACAGAAGCCAATTTATTCATCAACTCTAGAAATTAAGAGAGCAAAACTTAAAGATTTGATGCTAAACATGTTATTGCCAAATTATTGCACCCCGAGTCTCTACAACCTTTAACTTAGACCCTTAGTATGAAATAGAAACAAAAAGAAAGTTATATTCAGATTGAACAGAATAACAAATCAAAGCAATAGAGAATAGGAGAAAAAAAAAAGAACAAAAAGGATCACTTGAGCAAAAGAACAGATATGGGAATGAAATACAAAGAAACTTGCAAGAGGCTCTTCTAAGTCAAGCCCGGTCATGAACCAGTCAATCCCAACTCCCAAGTATATGGCCTGCAAATCCCCCAACAGCATGAGGTTTACAATGTTATTGAGACACAAACGTGAAACCTCAAAACACAAAACAGGAAATTCAGAAAGAAACTAGGCAACTGAATCCGACGTTAGCCTCTGACCATGACGACAAAACTAGTGTAAAGCTTTCAATGCTATGAATTGGCCGGACTTGATTTCGACTGCGAAGTGCGAAGATAGCCATTTTTGACCCTTGCATACGATGGAACACTTGCATTGTATCTTTATAAACAATAGAAAAGATGGTAAAATAAGAATTTAAAACCCAAAACTGAAAAACCCAAATCTGGTAAAACGCCGTTCTAATGAAAAGGCTGGAGCTTTGGGGTCATCATCTTCTAGGCCGTGACTGAGCTGGGAACTTCCCTCCCATGGATATTTATTTCGTCGGTTTTAGTAATGGCTGAAATGAATTTATATTATTGGGCTTGTTTAGTTTTGGGCTTGTTGTTGAGTATATTAGAACCCTCCGACTATTATAAAACCCTGCAATAAAACTCAAATTAGAAGCTAAAACCCTAGATCTCCAGCTCTGTTGTTCGATTCCTTCGCAAATCCATCAAAATGTCGATGTCGAAGAGCTCCAAGATGCTTCAGTACATTAACTATCGGATGCGGGTCACTATCCAAGATGGGCGCCAGCTAGTCGGAAAGTTCATGGCCTTCGACCGCCACATGAACCTCGTCCTAGGCGACTGCGAGGAGTTCCGTAAACTCCCTCCTGCTAAGGGAAAGAAGACCAACGAAGAGCGTGAAGACCGCCGCACTCTCGGCCTCGTCCTTCTTCGAGGCGAAGAGGTCATTTCTATGACAGTCGAAGGCCCTCCTCCCCCAGATGAGTCGCGGGCCAAGGCTGTCGGCGCTACCGCCGTCGCCGGACCTGGCATCGGCCGTGCCGCTGGTCGTGGAATCCCTACTGCTCCTCTTGTTCAAGCCCAGCCTGGCCTTGCTGGACCTGTTCGTGGCGTTGGTGGGCCCGCTCCCGGCATGATGCAGCCACAGATCTCCCGCCCGCCGGTGCCTCAACTTTCTGCTCCGCCGATGACTTATCCGGCTTCGTCTGCGCCACCGGGTGGTCAGCCGCCGGTAATTAGACCTCCTGGGCAGATGCCTCCTGGAGCTTTTCCGGGTCAGGTTCCACCCATGGGTCGGGCTCCGCCTCCGCAGGTTCCGCCGCAGTTTGCAGGAAGGCCACCTCAACCTGGATTTCCTATGCCGCCGCAATTTGGGCAGAGACCAATGGGAGTGCCGCCACCTCAGCCTCCAGCAGGGATGATGAGAGGGCCGCCTGTTCCGCCTAGGCCTGGAATGCCGGCTCCTCCTCCGCCGAGACCGGGGATGCCTCCTCCACCTGCTGGCGTTTCTGGGTATGGGCCACCGAGGCCTGGTATGCCTCCTCCGCCAAATCCCCAGCAGCAGAATCAGCAGCAATAATGATAAGGTGCGTCTTCTATTGTTGTTTTTTGCTGTTGTTGAAGTTGTCTTTAAGAGGAATTCTGAGTTGAACAATTACATTAGCTTGATGCAAATTTCACATAAGCTAGTTTAGGATATGTAGAAAACAAGATTTCATTATATGTTTAATGCTGATATAGAGGTTAACATTTAGGAGACTTTTGATATCCTCCGCTTGTGTATGTAGTCCCTGAATTTCCCCTTTAATTGCTTTTATCTGAACTGAGATAAAGACCAGCATTATGAGAGGGGGCATCATGATTCTAGTAATTCAAGCTTGCACATTTAACAATTTATTTATGGTAATCTTGTATTGTAGAATCTTTTTAATTTGTATCTGGTACTTCTGATCATTTGCTCTTGTCAAGATGCATAATTGAACATCATGTAACATAACTTTTTCACGCTTATATCCAAATTTCCTCTGTAAAACTATCGCATAAATCTGAAGATTTGGAAAAAATCAAAGTGCTGTATAAACAGTTGTGGAGACTGACCTTAACCTGAAAAATTGCATTTAGGCATGAATCTACTTTAGAATGAGAATTGCGCTAGGGGTTGAAAGTTATTAACGACAATTAGCCTTTTAACAAATTCTTCGCTTAGTTATATGATGTGCTAAATAAGAAAACGTGGCATGATCATGATGGAAGCAAAATAAGATATTTAGATTCCTTAGTTTCTAGGAGTTTAAGGAAGCTGCACTACATAGTGCATTGCAATGATAAGTGACTTATCAGCTTCCTGATACTAATTTTTGTGGAATTGGTGTCCCATCACATCCCTCTGATGTAGGTTTAAGATCAACGTAGTCCCAAACATTGATTGACCTGGTGTTCCCAGTTTCTCCTGATCTTGTAGGGATTGAGATAGGAGGTAAGAGAATGATGTCCGTGATACTAGCAATATGGGTACTATGAGTATTGGTGTGATTATAAATACCAAAAACTTGCATAGAATGTGCACTGCAGAACTCCTGCATCCAAATATAAACCTTGCAAGTGAATGTTAAGTTGTTGTATGGAATTCACGGTTCATTGAAGCTTCTTCCAAAGGTTATTTTAATGGATTTAATACATTGCTATTGGTGAGCACATTATTGTTTCTTTTATTTATCAGATTCTTTGAGTATGGCATCATTTTATTAACATCCTGGGAATTATCCCCCTCTTTTTTTTTTTTTATCAGAAATCCCCCTCTTTTAACTAAGGAGTTTTTCATCATTTTGCTAATATTTATAGGTGAATTCGGGTCACATTGTTGTTTTCGTCACAGGCTTGTCAAGTCCAGAGGTGAAGGATCTTTCAGGGAAGAGTTCTTTGAGGTGGTAATCTGATGGTTTGTCATCTGCGTCTCATCTGCTCCTTGACATCTGATATTGAATTTGTTGGCTGGTCGTGTTAGTTATTGAATCCTAGTTTAGGATTTTGTTACTTAGTAGCACAATATGTATGCTAATGAGAATGCAGCACCAAATGAAAGTTGTATGAGCACATATTTTGGTAAGGTGAAATTCCAGGCACAGCAGGGCATTTAACTTGAAAGATATTATTGATTAATGTTACCTAGCCTTCCTCATTCTGTACACACTTACGTTTCATGTCATGTGCGTTTCACCATATTTGGTATGCAGCAATGTGGGAAAGAAAAAGATGTTCACATCATGACTTCCTCGTATGCTATCCCCAGCTAGCACTTTTTCTTCTTCTTTTTCTCTGATGGGCCTGGTTTTGCATGGATTATAATGCCACTTGGTGGCGTTTTAAGCCCAGCTACTTTTGTTTGACTGGGTTTCTAATGAAGTATGCCAGTGCCAGATTGGTGGATGTACTTTGACCTACTAGGTCCGGTTATCATAATGTATGTATCAACTTAAGACAAATCCAAGTCCCAAGTCACATTATAGGTTAAAGTAGCATCTAGGTTTGAAGAGTAGAGTCTTTTGTACTTGGACAAAGTTTGATTTATTGAGGCATGGCAAGTTACTTCTTTGAAGATAAACAAATGGGTATTAAGGTTACATTTTGTTTGGATTGTTTCCTAGGTTGAGAGAAGAGTAATAAGGTATGAAATTTTTGAAGTGAAGTCACAGATAGGACAAAAGAAACGTTATCTTTTGGCGTAGCAAATGTCACGAGAGTGACACAGTTCTAGTCATTACTAGAAGAAGGTATGGATACCTACAACCTACCAACGGTGGAAGCGTTGGCAATAAATGTAGGTTTTACACCATCTATCATTCAGATTTGTAACAACCTTAACTCATTACAGTACACTACACTACACATTCCTCCTGCTCTCATATGCCAAAACCACTATAAACTCTCTTCTTCAATTGGAGTTCTGACACACACACACCACCATGTGTTTGATTATTAGTGCTTTCTTTCCTCAAAAGCGGAACTTGGCAAGTTTGTAAATGGGATACTTTGCTATTGCAATAGTCAAAGCCATCAAGTGATATCAAAGACAACAAGATTGAAGGAATCAGGCATTATAAAAGAAAGCACACCAACGACTATATTAATCCCTTCCAAATTATTAGCTTTATACCAAGGGACCTACACTACGCCACTTTTGTTTAATGAATGGGCAGCACCAAAGTAAAAATCCTAATTTTGGCACGTTGACATCAATTACAGATGCAATTGCACATGCTTCATTAATCAAAGTCCTTTTCAAACAGCCCGCACGGATAGCCCAGTTGGTCATTGGGAAGGAAAGTTGAGTTCAAGATCATGGGTTCGAGTCTCGGCAGCGGCAGTGTGGGAGTTCATCCAATGTGATGACTCCTTGTGCGCACCAAGCACTGGGCCGTCTTCCCGAGAAGTTGGCTGGGATCAAATCGAGCTAGCGTGTGGGGGTGCTTAGGGTGCGCGTTCTACCTTTTTGAGTTCAAGTCCTTTTCAAACAGATCAAATTTTTATTCTTTTATGAGATTATATTGGAATTTATTAATTTTATCACATTCACAAATCAGGCTTTACGGTGTGAGTCCAATCCAGCATAACCTAGATCTACTGTTACATAGTACTTCTGTAATCACAGTAGCAAGCACATAGCCACTAGATCTACACATGGTAAAAGACAAAGACCAAGAACAGCCTATCAATTTTAGAACGTTGAGAGCATTATACAGAGAAAGTCCAAAAACTAGAAAAAAAACAATATCTGTCTTCATAACACCGACCAATCATTTTCAACTTGACCCACCGTATAGTTTTTTGAAACTTTCTTCTTCCTGTGTTAATAACTATAATAATTTTTTAATCTTGTTAAAACAAACTATACTTGTTCATACGATTCTATTAACTTTGTTAATGCTTCATTATACTTTTTTTTTGTACTTGGATACATTAGATGAAGGTATTAGATCATAACGAGAAAAGGAATGCAAGATGATGATATGCACAAGAACGCCGATAAAACCCACCATCAACAGTCAAGAAAAAAAGTAAAAAGCCAAAACAAACGTTCGTTTTCTAATCAAAATGTCCACCTTCGCACTACCCAAGAAAGTTTGCAGTGCTCTTTCCGTTGTATATTATAAGTCCCAACTCACCTCATTTATTCGTTTATGCAAAGCTGGAGTCTTTCCTTTCCTTCCCCACCAAGAGCGAACAAAAGATTGTACCTTTTCTTCACATAGAGAACTCTGCCATTTTCTTTGATTTTCCTTCTTTCTATGGCCAGTTGACGGGTATTTGCACCCTTCTCTTCGCAGCTGGTTTGCACACTACTAAGAAAGTTCTCTGCTTTTGTGGGTTTGGGAGTTCTTCACTTGTTGCTCGAAGAAAAAGGCTGGTGCTTCAGAGTTGAGCTTATGGGCTGTCGAGCTTGAACTTGAACCTGGAGTTGTTTCACGTTTGCTGTTCATTTCCGCTGGTGTATGGTTTCTGGAACTTTGTTTTCGCCTCATAAAACAGATATTTGCAAATGACAGGGGTTCACTGGGTACATTTGACGGTGGTGATTAGCTTGGGCATGTTTCTGGGCACCTTGTGTCAGGATGATTCAGACGGTGCAAATGCAACAGCTGTTTACATTGTGACTCTTAAACAAGCTCCTACAGCACATTATTATGGGGAGCTCAGAAAGGAAACCAATGTGTTCAAGCATGGTCCTCATGGTAGCCCAAATAAATTCAAGCAAACAAGGTAAACATTTCTTTTTTAAAAAAAATTTGCTTCTTTTTGTTCACCCTGTCTTGCTTCTGGAATCTGGTTGTTTAAGTTGTTGTCTTATATTCTTTTACTTAACTTCCTTGTCCTGGAATTTTGCTTTTAATGCTTTCAATTGTTTAGTGAATGGCCAAGGTATTATTTGGTTGTCATGCTTGTAGATTTTTAAGTCATCATGCGTTTTCAGGTCTCTTTGGTTTATTCTTTAATTGATTTACGTACTAGAAGAAGGAAGTCTCATTTTGCTGAGAGTTGGAAGTTACTCGTGCTAATGCACCGGCTGATGTGGAATTGTATGTCTGCGGAAGTTCTGTTGAGTCTCTAATCGGATTCCTCCAACGGATGAAACACTTCTCTTTCTTTTCGTTTCAATTTGTAGCAATCAAAATGAGTCCATTAGGAGATGCATACTTTAAATAAGTTGGTGCTCTACTGTGTTTGTGTTTCATAATTATTTTTCCACAATTTCCTCAACATTGTCGATGATTATACTGGTCTGAGATAACTTCAGTTCTTTGTTTTATTTTTTATTGATGAAGATAGTCAAATGGAGTGATTGATGACACTTACTATACGTGTTGCTAAATTTAGGAATAACTCTAGATCTGGTGGAAATTCTGGCTCTTATGTTGCTCGAGTTCATGATTCATTACTAAGAAGGGTGTTGAGGGGGGAGAAGTACCTGAAGCTTTACAGCTACCACTACTTGATTAATGGGTTTGCTGTTCTTGTTACCCCACAACAGGTATTATATGCTTTGTTAATTTTCTTGATGTATGTGCATTATCATCATTTGTCATATCAATTTATGTCTATGATTCTGCTGATATGTTTACTAATGTTACTTTCTTTTCAATCTATTCTTTCCAACATCAACAGTGCCTTTAGATTCCGAAGTACTAACTTCGTACAACAGTTGCATGTCTGTATCAAAAATTTCCCACAAATTTTTGTCTGCACTAATATTCTGTGACTTCAATTCTTAACTGAGTTTGTTTCTGTTTATTTTGAATTTACAAGGCAGACAAGCTTTCAGACCGGAGAGAAGTGTCAAATGTGGTTTTGGACTTCTCTGTCAGAACTGCAACCACCCATACTCCTCAGTTCTTGGGATTACCACACGGTGCATGGGATAAAGAAGGAGGTTATGAAACTGCTGGAGAAGGAATTGTTATTGGCTTTGTTGATACTGGCATAGATCCCACTCACCCAAGCTTTGCTGATGACTTATCTGAGCGTTCCTATCCAATACCTGCGCATTTCTCAGGCATTTGTGAGGTTACTCCAGATTTCCCTTCTGGTTCTTGTAACAGGAAGCTTGTTGGGGCCCGTCATTTTGCGGCATCTGCAATAACCCGAGGAATTTTCAACTCCAGTGAGGACTATGCTTCACCATTTGACGGTGATGGCCATGGGACGTAAGTGGCCTTTGACTTACTTTTTTGAATGTCTTACTGCAATTATGTTTATTTTGATGTGTCCCTATAAAAACGTTACCCACATCTTCAAAGTGTAGTTAAACCATTTCATAACTGTCTACAGGCATACAGCTGCTGTTGCAGCAGGTAACCATGGAATTCCAGTGATAGTTACTGGTCACGACTTTGGGAATGCAAGTGGAATGGCTCCCCGTTCACAGTAATTTGTAAACTCTCTTTTAGTTGTCGATATTTTAAGAACCTAAATCTTTTAAAAGCAAAGAGACTAGTGGATTAAATTACCCGATTATAATTATTTATGGTCGATAGTCGATATCTCAAGTTGGCCCAACTACTGACTTTTTGACTGGATTGATGGTGATTTTTGTGGCACACTGATGAAGTAAAGGCCAAACCAGAGACATTGTTTACTTTTATAGGGTCTGGGAACAACTTAATTATATTGTTCATAGATCAATTTGTTATTGACTACCGTGAGAAAACAAACTGAGAATCTTTTCTAGAAGAAGAGAATTGCATTGGCTTATATCAAACTTTCATCTTCAACATGAGTTGTCTATAATAAGGGTGCTTGTGTACTAATTGCTTGCACTTCTCTTCAGCATTGCTGTTTACAAGGCATTATATAAGAGTTTTGGGGGCTTTGCAGCAGATGTTGTTGCGGCAATAGACCAGGTAATTTAATTAACTGGATTTGTCTGTTATAATGGTTATCTATTACATTGTTTCTCAATGAATTTTATTGCTTATTTGACCCGTACAACATGGGGCTGATGACGAGATATAGCTTTTCAAAACTCTTTCTGTTCCATGAGCTTTGGTAAAACTTCATAATCATTTCTTTTAACTTTATTTTCTATGGATTCTAGTGATTTATATCCAAACCCTGACTTCTTTTCAAAATGAAGAAATGAAAATCTACTATAAATTGTATTAATATACTGTTTGTATCTTAGACTTTTTTAGTAAGGGAGTCAAATTCATACTGCATTTGCAGGCAGCTCTGGATGGAGTTGACATCATAAGTTTATCAATCACGCCCAACAGGCGCCCCTCTGGTGTTGCTACGTTTTTTAATCCAATAGACATGGCCTTGCTCTCAGCTGTGAAGAATGGCATTTTTGTTGTACAAGCAGCAGGCAATACAGGACCATCACCCAAAAGCATGTCTTCTTTCAGTCCTTGGATTTTCACTGTTGGTGCCGCATCTCACGATAGACTCTATACAAACTCTATCACACTTGGGAACAACATAACCATTCCTGGAGTCGGACTTGCCTGTAAGTTTTATCTTATAAAGTTGCTGCTTGCATACATTTCCTTGGCATCAGGTATACATGTTTTGAAAACACCAGAAAGTAGAAACATAAAGTATGTACATATAGTTGTATTGAACTGCGTAATTATTTGGGTGCAGTAAGTCTACCACTTTAACTGAGCGAAAATCAGACCCGGAGGGAAGCCACTAAATGAATATTGACAGTAGGCAAAAAAGGAGAAAAGAAGTATGCAATTCCATGCATTAAGCCATGCTAGTGAAACTTTTACAGTGATGGCATAATAGGGAAATAAGTTAATTTTCTTGAACGAATTCCTTTTTGTTTTGTATTCCCAAGAGGAAGCAGTGTTGGAATTATGAATAAACAAGTTCAACATGCAATTTTAAATTCCTATCTTAGTTAATACCAACTAATATCATGAGTAGCCCTACCAGATATCTATGCAGAAATCTGTGGTAGTGCTGTATGGTGCAACTCAAAGAAGTGGCAATTTGTTCTTATCCTTACTCTTGTTAAGACATGTTCTTGATGTGGCATTGCATTGAATTGTGCTTTATTACCCTTGAGGAAGAGACTGACGAATGCGTTATCTTCAGCTGGGACTGATCGAGGTACTATGTACACACTGGTTTCTGCAACAAATGCTTTGAACAATGAAACGTCAATTGCCACCGATATGTATGTGGGTGAATGCCAAGACACCAGCAACTTCAATCAGGATCTGGTCCAAGGAAACATTTTGATTTGCAGTTATTCGATTCGGTTTGTGCTTGGGCTCTCCACCATAAAACAAGCCTTGCAGACAGCCAGGAACCTTAGTGCTGCAGGTGTTGTCTTCTACATGGATCCTTTTGTGATTGGGTATCAGCTTAACCCAACTCCCATGGCAATGCCTGGTATCATACTTTCATCTTCAAATGATTCCAAGGTGAAAGTTTTCTGCTGATACATGCAGTTGTATCTGTTGTCAAGTTTTTAAGTATGTCTTTGGATTACACAGCTTGGAGGGAATTCTGTTTTCTCTTTACTTTTAGGAACTTTAGAATCACCAAGCAGTACCTTACCTTGGCCTTTTCGTAGAATTTAGGAGTTAGTTTCAAGTCTATCTGTTATTACCACTTGCAACTTGACACTGAACCTAATAAATCTTTTATGATCCGTTTGACAGATTTTACTTCAGTACTACAATTCTTCTCTTGAGAGGAGCGACTTCACAAAAAGAATTGTTAAGTTTGGAGCAATTGCAACCATTTCAGGTGGAATAAAAGCGAACTACAGTTATTCTTCTCCAAAAATTATGTATTACTCTGCTAGGGGACCAGACCCAGAGGACAGTTTTCTCAATGAAGCTGACATTTTGAAGCCCAACTTGGTGGCTCCTGGTAACTTTATATGGGCTGCCTGGAGTTCTCTTGGCACAGACTCAGTTGAATTCCAAGGTAAAATTTCAGCACGTAGATTGACAAATACAATTTTATAGTTCTGAAGTATACACGACATCAGAATGGTACCTGATAGTATTAGGTGGTCAATCTCTCTTCTAGGTGAGAGCTTTGCGCTGATGTCAGGTACGAGCATGGCAGCTCCTCATGTGGCTGGGCTTGCTGCTCTGATAAAGCAGAAGTTTCCTAGTTTCAGTCCTGCAGCTGTAGCATCTGCTCTATCTACCACAGCATCTTTAAATGACAAAAATGGTGGGCCAATAATGGCTCAACGTGCTTATGCTAACCCAGATTTAAATCAGTCTCCGGCAACGCCTTTTGACATGGGAAGTGGTTTCGTGAATGCAACTGGAGCTTTGGATCCTGGTCTTATTTTTGATGCTAGTAAGTCCTTTTGCATTTATAGCATGACTCTTTAATATGGATGTTTGAGTTGCTTGGACATGGGAAACTGGTAAAATGATTGATCTCTTCACATTCTTAGTGTGTCCGATCATTCTTGGCTATAAGAATGAGAAATGATTCTTAAAATATAGTATGAATTGCCATAAAGAAACTCGTAATAAAAAAGAATCTCCTCATTTAGCACGTGAGCTTGTGAGTTCTGAGAAAATCGAGAAGACTTCAGAACTCTTTATGTTAAAACATCAAAGACGGTTTGGCTTTTCTGTATGCAAGTGCTATAGTGCCTATAATATTGAAAGCGAACATGTTGCTTGAGATAAACTTCTTGGTGCGCTTTGTTACTAATTTGCTTATAAACACGATAGAACCATATCATAATGTAAGATTATATGATTAACTTTTGCAGGTTATGACGACTATATGGCATTCCTCTGTGGAATTAATGGATCTAGTCCAGTGGTTTTGAATTACACAGGCCATGACTGTTGGAACTATAATTCATCAATGACTGGAGCAGACTTGAACCTTCCATCAATCACCATTTCCAAACTAGATCAGTCTAGAACAGTTCAGCGATCCCTTACCAACATTGCAGGCAATGAGACGTACTCTGTTGGGTGGAGTCCACCTTATGGGGTGTCTGTTAAAGTAATTCCATCTCACTTCTCCATTGCCAGCGGGGACAAGCAAGTCTTGACAATAGTTCTTAACGCAACAATGAATAACACTGTTGCCAGCTTTGGAAGGATTGGAGTTTTCGGGAATCATGGTCATATCCTTAACATTCCCTTGGCAGTCATCACTAAAATTTCTTGGGATAATTGTCCTAAGGATTAGGAAATGGAAGTTGGTTTCTGTATAATGTGAATTGTAGCCTTTTGCTCTCTGTATGATTTTCTTTTTGCTTGTGAGATGTAACCAATTTTTTCATTTGTTACCATGTAAAATGGGAAAGCAGTTGTGAGATGTTGTACATTGATTAATAATTCTACCACGGGTTGTTAACTTTTTACCAGGATCATTGTCAAGTTCATGGCAATTATTTTAGTTAGCAGTTTTGATTCTACAAAGGCATAAGCTTGGAGGAGAATGCTATAGTCACGAGAACTAACGAACTCTACAGGAAAAGCCGCCAAGCAAGAACTATATGCTTCATGAAAACTGCAGATCATAACTCAGCAAAGATTGCTTGCAAAAAAGATTGCGATTGGAAACAAGATTGTATTGTAAGGTGGCAACTGTTGGAGTCGACACATAACTCCTCATGCATGGATGCTTGCGGTTTCGATACATTAATTTACCTATCAATAACTCAATATGGGACACTCTAACAACTCTGCACAGAATTTTAAGAACCTGCAAAAGGCATTAATTTGTTGTTGATTGGAAACATCATCCATCGAAGTTCACAATTGTTTTTCTCTATGTTGCATGTTTCTGCGTGGTACTTATTTATGTATTCTTTGTGATATAATGATATTAAAATGAAAAAAAATTGTTTAAGGTTTTCTGGAAAAAAAAAAAAAAAGCTACCCCGCAAAACTACCCTTGAAATGGGCTAAACAGGCTTGTTTGATTATAGTTTGGCACTGGCTCAATCTGTTTCAACAGCATTTAATGGTTTTAGAGGTAAGAAAAAGTCTGCCCCTTTGCTCTTGCAACTAATTAACACGACCGGCAAGATGGCCTCGAGTTTCAAAACCTTAGCAGGGACGGAGATAGAGAAGGAAAAATGAAAGGAAACAAGAAGTGTTGGGATTGATCATGTCAATTAATATCACTTGCAGCCCAGCTCTGCGCATCTATATATTTGAGCAAATGCCACTAAGAAGTAAAGGCCTGGACTTCTTGTTTCGCTTACTACAGCAAAGTTTCATATTTGGTCGTCATGGCCTTGAAGCTAATAAGGTTAATATGCTTGATTCTCTTCATTGCTTTGACACCAGGAATTTACGCTCGCCAACTCGAGAGACTTGAAGCAGGTGAAAGACGTGGAGAAAACATGGTGAAGTCTGTCAAGATTAATAAGGATGTAACAAACTTTGGAGAGATGAAGGACTTGTCTCCCGTTCAAAACATACCATTCGCACCACCTTTTCCTGGAATCCCATTTGCACCACCAATTCCGACATTATTCCCAATCCCAGACATTCCTTCAATTCCATTGCCACCTCCATTTAAGATTCCTAATATTCCTCCACTTCCCAGCATCAGTTACCCTTTTCCTTTCCGCTTCCCTCCCATTCCCTTCCTTACGCCACCTCCTGCTTAAGCTATCTACTTTAACTTCAGCTCTTGGAGAAAATGATGGAGACAATAAAGAAGCCACGGCATGCTGTAGGAAACCTGAAGCTGTTTGGTGATATGTCTGTAACTTTGTGCATGTATATATGTTTGCTCATCCGTGATGTTAGTGCTAAGTTTGTGATGGTAGCGAGTTGATTTTATTTGGTACCTGTTCTTCTTAACGTTACTCCAGTGTATTATTAATTCTGTGTTCTAGTTCAATGTCTTCTTCTACCTTGTACCAATGTTACTGCTGTAGATTAAATAAGTTGAATGAACTTGTTCATCTTTTTCCTCTTTGAAATCTTGCATGCAAACTCTCACAGGGTAAAGGAAAACAAAGGATTTAAGGTAAACATAACACCATCGATATTTCAGACGTTTTGTGTCAGCATTCAGTAACGAAAGCGAACCAGTGCTTTTAAGCTTGCAGCTTTATTAAGCAGTAGCTAAAATGTCATGATCTCCTGATCTAAGTTTCGTTCCATGTACTATAAGGTAAGAAACTTTGATAAGTTCACTCCTCGACTAGCTTTATGGGCTTCCTTCAATCCACCTTAGCAAGGAGCCGGAGTTCTTGTAAAAAGTGGAGGCAGAGGAAATGATGGAACAGAAGGCACAGTTGGGATGAAAGGAAAAGGAGGAAAATCTGGGATTTTGGGCAAGCTATTAAATGGAAACTGAAGTTGGGGAAAAATGAGCTAGTAGGATTTGCACAGTTGGTTATTGAAGGGTTGGAAATGACAATGCTAGTAACATGGAATGAGGAGGAGTCAGTGAAGCTTCAGGTGCTGGGAATGTTGGCCTAAGAAGACGTGGGTCGATGCCAAACTGGAGAGTTGATGCATGCTTTACGTCTGACAGGAGGTGAGAGGGGGAGGAGAGTTCTGAGCTGGAAAAATGCAACAAAGGCAAGGAGGAGAGGAGCAAGTGGCACAGGCTGAGCCTGGAAGCCATGAGATGAAAGTATGTTTCTACTACAATGTGGATGAACAGGTTATCTAATATATGATATAAGGAGTTGGGAGGTCTGATTTACAGGTGGAAAGTAAGGAAGTGGTCATTTGATTACAGGCAAGGAGTTGAACTGCATGGGAGAACCCATTAGGTTATTAGGGTAAATCATCTTAATGGTTAAATTGTATAAGATTATTAGAGCACCTTGATGATAGGATTTAACCCTGATGGGAATCAAATTACCTTTGATCCTTTAATATTGTTAAGTGGATCGAAGAAATTTTCAAACTTATTTACTTGAGGTGTTCAAATCATCTTATAATCTTGGTTCTAATTTTTTATAATGGTGGGCTAAGATTTTTTAATTATATCTTTGGTTCATGATTCTATATAATCATTAGGTCAAGGTTATATCCCTAAATCTAGTTCTAGCTTCCTCAAGACTTGATTACAAATCAAATGTGTCGAGATTAAGATTTTAACTTAGTGGTTTATATGTGTTTCGTACCAAAGTTTTGGTTCTAAAATTAGTTTATATCTGTCTTTTATTCTTCTTATTTATTGTCCTTATTTCTTGTTTTTGGTTATTGTTTCTTGATCCTTTTTTTTAATCTTCTTCCTATTTTCTTTCTTGTTCTTGAATTCATTGATTTCTTCTTTATTTCATTCTTAAGTTTTCTTCCTATTTTTCTTTTTATTCAATGTCTTTTACAGTCTATAACAATAGAACAAAGAGCTTGTGACAAAACAAAAAAAGAAAAGAAAGTGTTAAAAGAAAGTTAACTCATAAAAAATCGTCTTAAAAAAAAGTTTAGTTAGAATCCATACATCATTGCAATTATTCATAATCTTTGGAACTCCTTTGTTTTGTTTTCATTATTGTTACTTATTACCTTAGCCTCTATAAAAAATATGTAGTCAATTCAATTAAGAATCAAAAGAAAAAATGAGTGGTAAATGCAAGAGTATATGAGCAACATCAATAGAAAAAAGCTAAAAATTTAGAGTGAGACATGAGTGAATTAAATGATGTTAAATGAGGGAAACATGTGACACAATGTTGTGAGATTATTACTAATATTATTTTGAAGGTTGAAGTATTTTTTAGTAGGATAGAGTTGACTAGGGAAGGAAGGATGATATGTTCATGCTACAAGCTATACAATAATAACTTAAATGCATGAATATGATGTCTGGCAACATTAAGGATCAATTGGAGATGCAAAAATACTTCTACAACCAATTTACAAAGAGGAAAATTACCATCATTTTCTAATGCATGTCAGCCACCAAGGTGAGTTCTCCAAGATGATTTCAATGGTGATGAAGGGAGAGATGAATTAAATGATAATTACCAATAACCAAAACTATTATGGATAGATTTGTAAGTCAAGGTGATTGGTAAGATAGAGGTCTATATAAGAGAGCCTAGAAGAGATGATAATTTTGGAACATCAAAATGAAGATTCTTTCATTCTAAAGGAGGAATGATCCTAAGGTTTACTTACAGTGAGAGAAGAAGATGAATCTAATTTTTTATTACTATCATTACACCAAAGAGAAAAAGGTAAAACTTACAACTATTGAGTTTAACGACTATGCTATTATTCGGTAGGAACAACTTATGATTAGGGTGTAACCCAATGCGAATGTAATTTTCATATATTTGCACTCTATTTGTACCTATTTTTTGCTTAAATTTCTTTTATAAGGCCTGAACTTATGTGTTTTTTGTAATTTTTGTATGTAGGCAATTCGTGTGAGAAAATTGGATCAAGAGGAGCACAAACTTGGAGAATTAGGAATAAGCCAATCAAGCAACTGGGATCGCAGTCTAGAGCAGGTCAAGCAACTGTAGCCACATCTATCTACTTACTTTCATTTGACATGCTGATCACAGGCCACGATAGCCTGGCCTTTGGCCAACGCCTCATTGAGAGAATGCAAAGATTTTGGGCAACTAATTGGTCCATTTAAAATCCCAAACAACAAAGAAGAAATTACTGAGAAAGAAAAGAAAGTATATCTAAAAAATGTAGGTTTTTAAGGTTAATGTAGAAATTGGCCATATAAGTAGGATTAGCTTTAGGACTATATAAAGAATAAGTTGACTATCTTATTAGCAGGCTGAGCTTATGGGAAGAGCTCTTGGATTCGATTCCTACTAAACACACCCGCAAGAAGAGGCAAGGAGTCTTAATTGTGACTACGCCTTGAATCGGATTAATTAGTCGGCCTAGTGGGTTCAGATATCGGTGATTTACCCAATAAGATAGAAAGAGAAAGGGAAGATGACTTGATACTTTCATCATCTATCTGTCATTTTTGGAGACTTATATTCTCTTTTCATTAATAAAATCACATTTTTCTCTCATTAACATCACTGGCCATTTTTTATTTATTTACATTATGAAGATTATCACAATACTACAAAGGAGGAAAGAAGCTCAAGAGGAAGATTAAAATGGTTATATCCTTATTCTCTTTTGTTATTTTCTTTTCTTTAATGTTATTAAGAATCTCGTGATGTATGGCTAGTTTCTTCAGGTTGTTAGTTAGGAAGGTTGTAGATAAGCTTGTTTAAGTGTGCATTATTGACTAATGCTTTTTAACTATTGATTATCACTTTATTCAATCTTGAATTGAGCATAATTTAGGATTGATCAACTTAATATGTTTTGGGTAACCAATGATCTTAAGAAAGTAATTAGTTAGAAGCAAATAAGAATGAGTAGTAGAGACTACCTAGTGGCTAGAAGTAGAAACTATCGTCTCTAAGATAATTAGGTTAAAAATCTAACTAGAGGGGTTGATAGAATGTAGTGCATGACAATTAATCAACTAATGCACCAGAGATAAGTGTTAAAATTAGGCACGGTAGGTCATTAATATCTTGAGAAAGTGCTATTGGTAGGATAATAACCTCCGCCTAGATTAGTCAAGAGAATTTAATCAAATAATATTAAGGAATCACACCACTTATATGCTTATTCAATAATCAACCTATTTAGACAACCCATCATTCATCACTGTCTAATTGCATTCACTTTACATAGTTGCATCACACCATTTCTTCAGCATATCACATTTTTAATATTTTAGCATTAATTTTGTTAGTATTCTTGATTAACTTCATTTACATTCTAAAATCAACATTTTTTTACACCAATTCATTGGTAAATTAGGGCTATAACACTAAATTAGTTCTAGTACCACCTAATCCTCTTGGGAACGATTCTTGAAATTCTTTTTAGTTTGTAACTACTTTGTCCTGTGCACTTGCAGATGAACAAAATTTTGGCTTCGTTATCGGGCAATTTTGAGTTTTAGTAGCAGGAGTAAGAGAGTGCTTTTGTTTGTTTTTTTTTGTGTTTGACTTTTTTTTATGTGATTTTGTTATCTTGTAATTTAATTAGTTTATTCCTTTTTTGCTTATTAGTTTTAATAGATCATTTTTTTCTCTTTTTATTTTCTGGGGTACATGTCAAGGAGTGCCATTTTTGAGATCATATAGTCATTGTCCAATCTCAATAAATTTTTAAGGAAGATGAAGGAAAAGGAAGGCTCTTCCTCTCTATTTAGGAAGGTATAAGAACTTCCTAATCTTGACAAAGGTTCTTTGGACTTGAGTGAAAAAGAAGTCAAATTGCTCCTTCCCAAATGGCAAACGAAAAGGAACAAAGGAGAATTATTACAGATTACATTTACCCTCAACTAGAACTAATTTAGTTCTACAATTAGTTCTAAATTAGTTCTTTTTCAATCTAATAATAATACATTAGTCACCTGTGTACAATAATACTTTTGTGTAATCTTTACTCATATTTTTCCGTTCTCCTACTATTTCAATATCTTTATTTTAAGTTTGTCCGGAATAAAAATACAGTAAAAATTAATAATAAGCATTTTAGTGAGTGATAATAATGTCAATGGGTTAGATTAGCTCGACCTGGCCTGACCCTTGGGCTAGGTGGCCCTTGGCCAGGCCGAGCTCATCCTTACTTTTTAAAAAAATATAAAATGATGATATTTTTGCCGTTTTAGTCTGACCCATGACCCGGTTAACCCATGCGATTATTTAAAGTTGATAGAATTGTAATAAATTTAATCTAATGTTTAAAACTTTATTTAAAATATCAAATAATGATAAGTAAAAGTTATTTCGTGAGAAAGAATATATAAGAATAGAAAATGACTTTAATGTTAGAATTATAAATTATTAAACTTTTCCCTTTGTTTAGGAAAACTTTTATTTTGGTACTTAAACTTTTAGTTGTAGTATGCTTAAGTTTCTAAATTAAACTTTTTGTAAAATTACATTCAAAATTTGAAAAATCATTGATTAAAACTTTATTTTCATCGCTAATTGAGAAGTGATTAACACACCCCGATTTCTTTAAATGTAACAAATTTAAATAATTATTGTTATTTAAATTAAGTAAATGTCCTTGATTATATTTTTAAAAGTTTAAATAGATTGTCAAAAAGGTGAAATTTTATCCTTAAAAGTAATATTTTAAAATTTATTAATTTATATTTTTATTTTATAAAATAATATAATTTATTGAACTTTATATATTATAAGAGTAAGCAAAATATCTTATATAATGTATTTAATAAAAATGATGGTGATGATAGATTTTGTAACTTAAAAAAATTATTATTTTTGCTAATTTGTTGAATATTATATATTTAGTATCTTATACTAAAAATTACACATGAGAGTGAAAGGTGATTTTTTTTAATGTATAGATAACCTTATTTATACATATACTAATATATGAAAATAACAAATATAAACAAAAATTTCATATCAAAATTTATAAATATAAGTATAATAAAACAATAACAATTAAGTGATAAAATTTTAATATTATCA
>JANIPM010000003.1:59481312-59493118 GCA_027478405.1 Erythroxylum cassinoides
CTATACCTATTAGGAAGCAACAAACTAGCATGTAGGATGGCTAAATTAATTTAGGCCAGGTACAAGACTGGGAGAATTACAAAGCTAGTTGCCAGTTAATCCTTATTTAGGTATTGACTGCTAAGTAAGCTTTATTTGCCACTAGAATTTCTCTAATCAATATAGTGTTAGTTGCATTGTATACGTGTCTGATTGGTTCTTCGTTAATTAGATTAGCATAGGAAATAATGAGATAGATTTTGAGAGTTAGTGAGTGAGCTTAATTAGGAAATTCAATGCCTGTATTGCTTGGAAGATACAACTCCAGTTAATGGAGTCATAGGCCTTTGTAAATTCTATTTTGATGGCACATCTTTTGATGCTTTTCTTGGATTGATAGCTTTTGAATAATTCTTGTTTTAGTAGTATATTGCCACTGATGCTCTTTCCTTGAATGAAGGCTATCTAGCTTGGATTGAAGGTCAGTTGTAATGCTTTCTTGATTCTATTAGTTAGGAGTTTTTCTATGGCTTTGTAGATCCCATTGCAATATTCCATTAGCCTAAGGTCATACAGTGTGGAATGGTTGGTCACTTTAGGAAGTAATGTCATACATGTCTTATTAAGTTCCAACGTCATATAGGGGCTTTTGAAGAATTCACTAACTGAGCCCATTATGATTTGTCTAGTATATTCCCAAGTGGAATGAAATAATATTGTGTTAAATCTATCTAGGCCTATGGCTTTATCTAAATGAAAGACAAACATGGTATTCTTTACTTCCTCCAAGGTAACTTCATTATTTAGCTCAGCTTCCAGATGTCTTAGAAAGGAATTTGTTAGTGAAAGTTTAAACTCCTTAGGAAAAAGGAACTCCACATGGCTATCTCTAAAAAGGGATTTGAAGTGGGTGTAAGCCAGTTCGTTGAGGTCCTCTTGCTTTGTAATCAAATTCCCTTTATTGTCCTTCACGGAAACTAGTGTTTTTGTTATGCCTTGTGTGAATTGATTGATAAGAGAATCCAGTATTGGAGCCTCCCTCTTAAGTAAGTTGATACTAGTTTTGTGTCTGAGGTGTGAATTATATGTTTCCAAAGTAGCAGGGACGGAGTCATGTTATAGGAAAGGGGGGCCATGGCTCCCCCTTTCAATTTTTTTTTTAAAATTACTTATATAATTAAAATTTTTAAAATTACAAATATAAGTGGCCCCCTTTAAAAAAATTTTTGCATTTAGATGTTGGCCCCCGGCCTCCCCTTAGAGTTGAATCTGACTCCGTCCTTGCAAAGTAGTATAATATTCTTTTAATATTGTAGATTCCAAAGCTCCCAAGCTAGTGTTTGATAGGTTAGAAATTAGATTATCTTGTAACTTGTGTCCAGGGAAGAATCTGACTTATTTAGAGATATCAAAGATTGCTAGATACTTTTTAGAGCTTGTTAGCAATAGAAGGCTTTTGATTCCGTAAAATTTTTCCTTACCCCTTCCCGAATTAGACATGTGAATATGGAGTTTTTAAGTCATACACTAAAAAATATAGATAAGGCTTTACTATTGAGCTTAGGGGAATATATTAAAGTGGTTATAGGGTTATGGTATGATACTAAGCAATTGTGAAAATTAGTAGACCGGTGGGGAAAAATCCTCAACCATTACATATTCACAAGGCTTCTATTAACTTTCTTTTTATATGAAGTTAACCTTATTCTATCCATTACCAAGTAAATTGGTTCCATGCAAAGTGTAGATCTTATAGTTCCAAGTTACTAGTTAGCTTTGCTAGTAGAAAGTCCTTTTGAATGAACTTAATGTCGTTGAGTTTAGATTCCTAAGTATGCCTTGTCCAATTGAAACCCCCAGCTATAATCCAAGGTATTGTAATGGAGCTATTCAATCTTATAAGATCCTCCCATAAAGCTGTTCTTTCTTGAATTTAGATTCGTAAGTATGCCTTATGGTATTTGTGGTATAACGTAGGTGTTGTAGTAAAGATGGGAAATGAGATAGATAATGAGACAAGTTCTTCAAATGTGATCACCTCATATAATAGGGGAATGAAATATAAATTAGAGGTGCCACTTGAAGAGATAACGAAGTTTTCTAAAAAATTATTTTTTTGAACTAAAATTATGTAAGATGCCAAATATTTTTATTTACAATAAGAGGAGGAAAGAAAGATGAGAAAGGAGACTTTAATATCAGAGCATTTATGTATTATAGAGGTCAATCATATAAACCATGAGAACTGAATATAATGAAATCTAAAAGTAATGGAAGAATTAGATGTAAAGCTCAAGCTTATTGTCAGTTGGATGAATATGATTAAAGTGTAAGCAAGTTTGAACATATGGACAATCATGAACTAAATCTAAATAACATGAGGCTTATGAGGCAACGTTAGGTTAATCATTAGTTCTATTAGATATAGATTGTAAATGAATGATAGTTGCGGGACTAGGTCATTCACAAAAGTACAAACTATTATTGTAACTTATGATTAGACGAAAAAGAGGTTTATAATATATTTATTCAAATGAAAAAGAGGGAAAGTATTTTTTAAAACAAAATTAACTATAATAAGGAAGGTCTAGGAATTTTTTAGACCGATATAAGGTGTCAGGTAATATTTGTTGAATTTGGTGATGTGGTAATGTTTGATAAGACATACCTTATTAGTAAACACCAAATTTTGTTATGCACCATTAGGATGTGAAATTGCTGAATTTTATGCTTGTGATTTCTCTAAAATAGAATTTATTATTCTTAGTGATCAGCTTGACAATTATATTGTTCATATGCAATCTGATTATCAATTTTTAATATTAAATGGGATTAGTGATCTTACCAAGAAGCTAGTTCAAATAAAAAAAGGATGTTGTGTACCATGTGGTGTTTTTACTTGTGAGATTAGCTTTGATTTTGCCTATTGCTACTGCATCAGTGAAAAAAGTATTTTCTGCAATGAAGATAGTGAAAAATCACTTGCACAATCAAATGGGAGATTCTTGGATGAATGACTGCTTGATCACATATATTGAGAAAGATATCTTCAATAGTATTGACAATGAAATTTTTTTACAGCGATATCAAAATATGAGGACTCATAGGGGTCGATTGTAATAGGTTATATACTCATATGTAAGAAGCTTAAGATAATGATGTATTGTTTTGTTTATCAAATATACAAATATTTGTATCTTTTTCAATAATATAAGAGTACTTTAAATATTTTACTCTCACTTTAATCTGTCCCTATGAAGGTACACCTAAAATAATAATAACTAATAATCAATTGTGTAATAACAAAGTATTCTTACGATATACAACAACTCCTAGTAGAAATCTCAATGACACATAAGATCTGAAGAGGATTAATAGTACGTAACTTTACTCTTAACTAGTACAGACGCTATTTTCAAATTACTTTCCTTATTCCATCACACATCTTTATTCACTTTGTTTAGTTTCTATCACACTTCTTCAATTTCTAATGTCACAAATACTCATTATTGTGCAATTTGAATAGATTAGGTTTAACAATGTCAACTTATAAATATATTGTTGACAAACTTAACTATTTGAACGTAGTATTTTGATTTTTACTTCCAAAACAATCTGATTCCTCCATTCTCCACTATCCTGAGTCCCTGACAGCAATTTTTTTCCCCAAGCTCGCTTTTAAACAACTATTCTTTGGAACATCGAGAGTGTGACGACATCTAACCTTTTAAGTTTTTTGGCTTTTAGTTTACGACATAAAAACACATGCATGGACAAGAAAAAGAAATAACCTTATATGATAAGACATATTTTGCCTTCTTTGTCAGGGTCTGTTACTGTCCTTTCTGCATTCCAATGGAGATATTTGATTACTTCTGCTTCAACATTTACACATCACTTTTACATTTTTTAGTCATGTTTTTTTCATTTGGCCCTTAATTAAACATTACTTAACCTTACAATTCGATCTTGTAGATGATGATAATAGCTTGGAAGATCGCCTGGTGCCGTGAACTCAACAATTATTAGATGGGGCCGCCAATATGCATTTTGTCTTCAAAAGTAACGAGGTATCTCTGCAAGTGGACGCCAAACTCAGGCCTTCAACACAAGCTGACGCCGTTGATAAAATCATCAAAACAATTCCAAGCTGATTAGATCAGTCAACTCTAGCCCCAAAGGCCTTCCCTGGTCTTGAGGTAACAGTTTCAGAGCCAGTGGCAGTCATCAAGTTACCACTATCTGACATGTAGAAATAATTGTAGTTGATTCTGGTGACCAGATCAGCTAAATGAGGGAAATTACCAACATTGAGCTTGAAAGACAAGACCTGCATAATCAAGAAAAACACTTAATTTCATATGCACATTTGTGTAACTATTAACATACAATTCCAACCAATTCCTTCTGTGGGAACAAAACCAAGGTAAACAATGCTGATGAAAAGCTTATATATCTGCACAAGGATGGATAAATCTCTGTATACACAATTCATATTTAACCACAAATACTAATAGCAATGATGAGCGATAGGTTCTATCATGGAAGTCTACATGTTAGAAACAAAAACCATATAGGCAAGGAGAAGAAGACTACTCTGAGAAGAAAAGCAACGCAGTCATCAAATTGCTTTTCTATTCGGTCCACCTCCATTTCACATCTAGCTTTCATTGCAGGAGCTGCTCCACTGCTACTTAGTGTTTGTTGTACAGAGTAAAAGTCCAACGCTAGGCTGAGGATGCTATTGATTCGGCTGGCAATCAAAGCCCACTTTTACAAAAGAAAATATAACCAGATTATGCCTTTGTTTGGCTGGAAGGAAGATTAAATTGAAGAGTTCAAAATAGATTGGAAGTTCTAACTTAGAAGGACACAATAAACAACCAGCTTATCTGGAACCACAAAGCACTGCCGCTGAATTGATAATAAATAGGCCTCATGCACTTCAATAACTTCATCCAGGGACCCAGCTGCTGCCATACCTTGGCATAGCTCGCACCACGCACTGTGGTATACCTACTTAAAGAATTGTAATCAAGTCCAAGAATGTTGAAATACTTTTCTGATCTAAAGAATATTAGTTATCAGCAACAGAGACAAAATAAAGGCGAGAAGTTAATAGAAAATGAACTTGCTAAATGTTAAGCTACTTTCCTCTTCAGGGTGAACAAAAGTACACAAAATAATTCCATGAAGGTAAAAGCAATGAACTATAAACACGTGTATTTGAAACAACGGTCAACACATCTTCCATAATGGATAAATAAAAACAGCATTTATATTATCTGCTTGAACTTTGAACAGCTAAAATTTGCTGCATTTTTAGACAATCTGCTCACTGGATTAGAATTTGGGGTTCAGGAAATGGTGGCACTAGAACAGAAAACTTTAACAAAGTGGTCATTGTGAGTAGTCATTGCTGCTGGAGAGTATGAATGGTTTGAAAATGGTGCCACTGATAGAGTGAAAGTTCTGACAAACATATTGTGACACGAATATTCCAAGTCAATTTCTGTGTTTGATATGATCATTTGCTCAAGCGTCAAAATTAACTTCATTAGAAAAATACATTCGTGAAAGCAAGGACAAAACTGTGACCAGGAACAACCCTTGGAATCATTGTGCTCAAAAGGGAAGAAAATTCCTTGAAATGTACCTCAAACAGTAATGAACTTCGACATCTCAAAGTTGAATAAAGATTCAGTGTCTAGCAGCTTAGTAGTGATCTATGTATTTCTCTTTCTGTCCAAAGGATTGCCTAAATCATTATTAACCACATAATGTTTATTGAAACTTCGAGCAAAGTCTTACTCTGTCCATCACATATTGGTGAAATGCATCCACAAAATGGAGTAGTTTCTGTTCCACTAACCAGTGATGCTTGCGGGTCTTTGATGCAGCACCTCTGCCCTGGAAGGATAAAATCAGACAACTGTCACAATTTAGATAAATCATCTTTTTCTTTTCACCAAAGAAGCAATTTTCTTCTTAAATAACCAAAATTGCACAAGCTTCAATTAATAACAGAAAACACATATGGGAGACCTTAAAGAATAATTGTAAAAGGAGAAAGAACTGGAAAGGGATAAAACCTTCCACATCCACCTCCGAGCTTTGTCAAGTACAAATTTTGCACGCTTAACCTTCAACAAGAAGCCCATCACCTAAATTGGGCAGAACAGTTGGTCAACCACAAAACTACATGGAAACAGTTTGTTCAAGTGAAGAGAATAAAGGTTACCTGGTTATATTTTTTAATTGCCTCTGTATTTGCTATAAGTTCAAGAGGCCAAGATACCTGTAAAATTATTCTACAAGTGAGGACATGGATGAAGAGACAACGATAGGTCTGCTTGAATGTAGAAAGACCTTGTACGTGAATTTCAATGAATCAAGTCCATCTAGTCCAAAGGTGTTGGGACGAATTCTACGAGAGGTTGAGGCAAGGGTAGGAGTACTAGGTTGTTCATCACCATCACTACCATGATTCTTGGTGATGGAGACAATCAACAGATCTGGAGCACTTAACAGCATGGAATCAGCAGAATTCCGAATAGATTCCTGCAGCCAACAAGGAGATCTTTATCAAGATATTAAAGGGCAATAGGTTCTGGATATAGCACATAATTACGCATCCAACATAATCTAACAGTAGTTTCATGCATTCAGCACTAGAGTGATAAAAACCATCATCAAATAAAATCAAATTACATA
Organism: Erythroxylum cassinoides; assembly: GCA_027478405.1. Classification (NCBI taxonomy): domain Eukaryota; kingdom Viridiplantae; phylum Streptophyta; class Magnoliopsida; order Malpighiales; family Erythroxylaceae; genus Erythroxylum; species Erythroxylum cassinoides. The sequence goes on from JANIPM010000003.1 coordinate 59,488,006, forward strand.
TACATAAAGGTTATATATTTGGTGATGAGTGCAGATAATGGAAAGAGATATCTGCACCTGTAATATGGTGTTTAACTCAAACTCATCATCCAGAGTTTCTCCCTTATCCAGCTTACCGAAGACCACAGTCAAAAAATGCTGAAGTAGATCACCTGAAAATAGCAAGTTACTAGCAACCATGGCAAGGAAAACTCAAATAAATAGCAAACAAGATGTATAAGCTCAACATAGTGGCATAGATCCCAAACTTGCCACCTTCCCCTTCTTTTCAGAAATGGAAAAGAAAGAAAAGAAAGAAGAACTTACCCGAGCCTAGCAAGTATATGGCACGTAACACTGCTAGTTCATCCATCAATTTCCAGTCATCCATTAACTTAGACAACATGATTCTTCCAATATAGTTCACCTACAAAGTAAGAACATGAGAACCTGAAATATGTAAATTTTTTTAACTCCATTAAATAAATTACCTGTTTCTCCATGTAAACAGTAAGACATTCCTGCATGATAACCATTGGGAGTGGAGTTGTCCTTGGTTCAGTAGTCTGAATCCAGCTAAGAACTCTTGATGGAAGGGTGCTATTTGTTTGAAAAGGCAAGAGCTCTGATACGTGGGTCTCATCCTATTTCCATAAATGGGATACAACTAAAAGTCAGTTTAATAAATCATTATAAGCCAAAGACTTCTTGATCGATCATTACCTGAAAAGAAGGAAGAAGGGTCGGAAACGGAAATAAAGTTTCTAATAGCTTTGTATCATTCTGTAGACGAACATATTCAGATTTACTAAACTGAAAGCCAAAAGCATAATCTGTTCCTCTAACTGCAGAAGATTTCATCTTTTCCCCACCAAATACAGCCTCTCGTAAAACCTCATCATTTAAAGGGGGTAAATTGAAATTTTTTGATAAATTCAATGCCCCCCAAGAATGTCTATGGAGTTCCAGTAAATTTTGTGACACAGTTATAACTGGATTTTCTGGACAGAATGCTCTTGGGAGAGGCAAATCAAACAAAACCCTTCCAACCATGTCCACTGGTTCTGCATTTGAAGAATCAGTCCCCTCCTCAGCAGATTTTAACTTGACCAATTTTTTCTGTGACAATGCACTAACAAAGAACCTATACCAAATCTTTTCTGAATGAGCTGAAGTTGATAAGTTTTCGCCATTCCCATTCTTCGCCTCTTCCCTGATCGAGTCAGAAACCAGAGGAGGAATAAACTTGGATTCACCAAGATCATCTTGTAAAAAGTATCTAGCAATGTGATCATCTTGGCCTATAAGACCTGCAACTGATACACAAAACATCTCAGACAAGGTTAGACCTGCTATGCTTTGTTTCTGACTCCTTAAGTTAATGTCAGCAATGGAGCATCCAAAATCATCCATTCCACTCCCTCTACTTTTCAAAGATACCACTGAGGCTGATATAGGAACATGGCGTATTAGCTGCAATGATTTTCCAGCAGCAACAATCGACTTTGCAGTGTCCTTGATAAACAAAGGGCATACATAAAGTTCTGCATCATTCTTCTCCTTTCCTTTCAATGCTTTCGTAGCACCAGACAAGGATGTAGAATCTCTTTCCTCCGTATCCTTCTTCTTAACTGTGAAAGGCAAAGCAGAACCTAAGGTAGCATGATTAATTTCTAAGTTGGAGAACTTAGCCCGCCTCAATTGATAGCTCTCCTCCCAGAACTCAGATTTATCAGCAGATATTGTTCTATTGGCGTGAAAGAACATCTACAGAAGAACAAAGACAAATCAGTTCTGTTATAAACTGTTAACTTTTCTATTTGTACAGCACATTTTGCCAGAGACGCATGATTAACAATCAATGTAAATGCATCCAGCAGAAATATAGTAAAACTTTTTTTTTTTTTGGTCTGGGTTGATAACTAGAAAAGGTAGACATCAAACACGACACATGAATTTACAACCAAACTACTTTATGAACACAAACATAAACTAGTTGGATGATAGAAGGTGGCGCAACTTTTTTTTTTTTTCAGTACCAGGAAGATTTGACTAAACTTTATGCTTTACAGCCTCACAACCCATAATTCAAGTCCTCAGCAACGAATCCTTAAGCCTAATATACCTCTTCAAAAGGATCATCCAGCATTCCTTGGAAAAGCCAGGTGTCAAGACCATGAATGTATGGTAATAAACTGCCCACAAAAATATGAAGCACCATTTGATAGGCTTCCTCCTGAAACAATAAAGAATAGCATTTCAACAGTCAAATCAGCAACAATTTTTGAAGACAACAGCGGGTTAAGTCATCACCACCTCACCGCCTTGCACGAGACACACTTCATCCAATTTCTTGTAAAGATAGTCAAGGATATGAACAGCCATTTCAGCAGGTGGAAAAGATGAATTACACTCAAAATACAGTTGTGGAATGGCTTCAGACACTATTTGCAATAGAAGTTCAGCACCTGAACAAAGACTAGTGCCAACTAAACCATCAGAAAATAGCCAAACACAATAACCAGAGAAAGCAACCCCATAAGAAAATAACTCAACGAAATAGCAATGTGAATAACATTCACCACATTGAACTCATGTATGCATGCACACTAATCATTTAGCACAAGATCCACGGGAAGAGGTCAAATCATTGTCAGGATATTGAAACCATGAAATCCAACAACTTACGGGAGAAAAAAGTTCAACTGGCAGATGTGACGCATAACAAAACGAATTCGGAACACATAATAATCAATTTCATAAGATTAGTTAAGCAAAAATTCACTTCAATTTAATCACAATAATGTCGGAGACAAACCTCGATAAAGAACTTGACAATCCCAAAAGGGTTGGAGTAATTTCAACGCTGGAGTCGAACATTTTCACTTCTTCTTTTAAGGCAATGTCACGCAACCTCTAAATTGTAGTCGCCAAAAAAAAAAAAAGTTAAAAAGACATCAAAGGGAAATCAAAACAAACCTATGGAACCGATTTGAATACAAGCATCAGAAAGCATGTGACGAAGAGAACCACACTACCTGAAGCCATTGAGAAACAACAGATGCAAATGCCCTCAGAGTTGGCATAGAAGTCTCCAACTTCACTTTATTAACTAAAACCTCGACAATTTTTAGACAAGTAGCAGCATACGAAAACTGGTTTAGTAAGTTGTGAAGGCTGGTGAGGGAAAGCTGGGGCACGTACATCCCGCTTCTGACAACACAAAACCTCTGCCTAGTTTGATCCCAACAAAACATGGAACCAGACAGCCCTTGCATCATTTGCAGAACACCTCGTACTAGATTCACTTCGTTGGTCCTCAGGGCGGGCGAAATTGGCGTCGCGTAATGGATTCCATCGCCGAAAACAACATGGGTTTGTGTCCGCGCAGACATGAGAATCTTCAATGATGCTAAATTCGATTAGGGTTCATGGGAGAGCAAACTAACAAAATGTAGAAATCCCAAGAAAACGGGAAGCAGAAGACGAATTGAGTTACATAGTTCTTGTCTTTTCCAACTGAATTCAAGTGGGTAACCTCTGTTTTTGATCTTGAAGTTGGACTTTAGTTTGAATTTGTCAAAGCGGAGTCAGGATCTGCATAATTTTAGACAAACAATCAAAAATTATGACGCACATTACTTTTAATTACAGATTAATTAGTATATTATTGCAATGATGAGCTGCAAATTAACAAATAACAATGTAAGAGACGTGCACTTAAGTACAACAAAATCTTGAGATCTTGAGTTCGAGTGGTGACTCATTCAAGAATTAAAGAGGACAATATTTTGATATCGCGGGCCCCATAAAATGGTGCATATCCGGAGGGCTCTTCCACGCAGTACTCGGATACCACTAGTTCTGGGTAAGGATTAATAATTTGAAAATTTTAAACTCTTGTAAATTCTAATTTAAAGTTAATAGATTTATTTATCAATTTGATCCTAATTTTTATATATTTGGTGTCCAATTTATCTTCTTATCATTTATATTGCTTGGTTGTTTGTATTAACGCTTGGGTCTCTTGAGATAGTAGGTTACTCTTAATTGATGTTGTATGAATTGGGATTGAAACCCAACATAACTCCCACTCTAGCATTCAATAAAGTTAAGAACGGCAAGGATAATTATTTTAATAATTTGCAACTACAATTAAAATATTTAAATACTCTATTAAATTTTATATGTCATTCAATGTATATATTTTTGGAATAACATATTTAAAATGTCTAACATTTTAAGATTTTAATCAATCTAGTGTCTAGATTTTTAAATTTTTTAATTGAGTGACAAGTCTTTTAAAATCATAATAATTTAGTTTGAAAAATTATTTTTAATAATCTGCAATGTCTACTAAATACCACGTACATATTTATCAATTAATCACATCAGCAAAAATTAACGTTTAAAATTAAATTATTAAAGTTGAACACTTAATTGAAATACGTACAAGTTTAGAAACTTCCTTTAAAAAGTTCCAAAAAGGTTTGAACACTTTAAAGATTGATTATCTTTGGTAGATTTAGCAATTGCACTCTTTTCATATCATGTATATGGAAGTGGTGAATGTCAGTTTACGAAGGACTACCTCCTCATTGGTCTGTCTGGAGAAGGTGACGAATAAATTTAAGGTCTGCTCCTACTCAAATGAATGGTTCACCAAATCCACCAAGTTTTGTATCCTACTCCATATGGCTTTACGTAGCGTTTGGTTCATGTCTTTATAGATAGAGATAGATGACAGGGATACAAAAATTTTGTGCCTGGTAGTGTTTGTTTGCCATCCTCACCTATTTTTGTCGCGACTTCAGAGAGCACAGGTACAGAAATTTTTGTTCCTTCCAAGACTATGGTACAAGATTTTTTGTCTCCGACTCCGAAATAAAACACATAAGCAAAGAAATACTCCTCTCTCCACATAAATAATTTTTTATTCTTAATTATATTATTAAACTCATCATCATCATCATCATTATTATTATAAATTTTGAACTTATTATTTATTTATTATTATTATTATTTTGAACTTCTTCTTTTTATCATCATCATCATCATCATTATCATCATCATCATTAATTATTATTATAAATTTTGTACTTATTATTATTATTATTAATTATTGTTAGAAATT
>JANIPM010000003.1:59493128-59515716 GCA_027478405.1 Erythroxylum cassinoides
AATTTTTTATTCTTAATTATATGATTAAACTCATCATGATCATCATCATTATTATTATAAATTTTGAACTTATTATTTATTTATTTATTTATTATTATTATTATTTTGAACTTCTTCTTTTTATCATCATCATCATCATCATTAATTATTATTATAAATTTTGTACTTATTATTATTATTATTAATTATTGTTAGAAATTTTCTACTTATTATTATTCTTTTTATTATTAATATTATTATTTTTATCCAATCATATTATACTGCATGAGTATTTTCGTCATTGATACTATTTTTATGTTCTGTTCAGAGCAACCAAATACTTTTCTGTTATCGAGAGGGAGATAATTTTTTTTGTTCTGTCTATCACAATCAAACATTTCACTGTCTCCAATTTTTATTCTGTTCCGTCTCTAAATTTTTGTCTCATTTTGTCTCTGAATATTAGAGATAGTAACCAAACATAACGTTAGTATACTCACATCCAAAGAACATGTGGTCACAATCCTTATCCGCATTACGACATAATACACACATAATTTCAATCTGCTGAAGCTAACAACATTTTGTTCGTAATTTGTTTTTAATAGTTAGCCAAGTAATAACACAAGAGTATTATTAACTGTGAAGAAGATAACGAATATACTAGCAATCACAACCCAAGCACAACTATCTATTTTATATAATTTATATTCCTGGTTATGAAGATGATTGAAAGAAAATTTTGCAGGAACCCAAGTGCTCGATTGCTATCCTTTACACCTTTGAAGCAATCTCTCTTAATTTCATTCAACGACTATCAACCTCTTTTTAGGCATGTAGTATGATGACCCGCACTTGTGGCTGATCTTTTCAACATGGATACTCCTAGTGTTGGGAAGTGAAATCTTTGATAGAATACACAATCATCTTTTTGAGCATGCAGTGGAATAACCCCGCCATTTTTTATTCCATTCTTAGCTGCACTGAACTTGAAAAAGGCTACATCCTCTTCGAACTTCGATGTTACCATGGCTACATACCCTTTCACAAAATCTTCTACTAATGAAGACTATCATATGCTCTTTAGCTTTTCTTCGGATGAACGATGGTTCAGAATCGGCGGAGGAAAAGTGGTAATTGTCCCAAGACAATCATATCTAAGATGGAAACTCTCTCCAACAGATCAATGCACAAATAAAAAGCAAATCTCAAAAACAGATGATTAAGCCACTGAGAAGGGAGGTGAATTTCAATGGAATCATCCATATTTTGATACTTAACCCACTTTGATATTTTACTTCCTGGATAGCCCATTTGAAAAGATTCCTGACATCATAAAGTTACAACTCAAAATAATGATTATACGAGCCAAATAAAAAAAGAGATACATACCAATGGTTTCTGCATTTGATTTCTTGTAAAAGCAGTTAGATGATTTCTCAAGAGTGCAATTGCGATTGCGTGACATTCATCTTCATCCAATTTCAAGCAATTTTGTAAGAAGAATCTTCCTCCATGCCTTTTTGAGTCACATAGTAGTTGTTTGAGGGCCCATACAGTGGAGACGCTTGACGAAAGTTCTGGCAAAGATAGAAACATTTCACAATTGTTTATATGAAGAACTTCTAATTGTGAAAGTTGTTTGATGGTAACAGGGATTCTCTCAAAATCATTTTGATTAAAATCCAGATTTTCTAGAAGATAGAAAGCTCAAATCCTGACACCATTCCTTTAACATACAATTGGAAAGGGTCAAGTCTCGTAAAGAAGAGATGCCTTCAAGCTCAAATCCTCGTACCATTCCCTTAAATTACAATTGGAAAGGGTCAAGTCTCGTAAAGAAAAGATGCCTTCCGACGAACTTTTCAACCTTATTTAAGCTTTTTTTGTGGAAAAGATAGAACTTTTTATTAATCAAAGGTAGGATAATAATCCCAAACCATAAATGAGGCATACAAATGAGAGTGTCGAGCTAACTCTTGAGCTTTGACATTGTAGTGCTACCTAAGAAATCATCTATAATTTTATCAAAATCATAAGAGTCTTCCATAGATGATTGAAAAGAATAATAGACTTCCTAAGCATCCGCTGCAATAGAACATGATCCATGGAGATGCAAATCAACCCAGGACAGAAGAGAACAACAAGCTATAGCTTCTGTTATCTTAGGCTCAAACACACCTAAATACAGACTTGAGAGAGCAAACACAACATTTCCTTCGTTGGTTTTTACCACTGTTCCATAACCACTTTTGTTCATTTGGGGAAAGAACGTTACATCTACAAAGCAACTCCACTACAACGAAGCACCTGCGTTTGGATCCCAATCAATAATTCCATTGGATTGAGAAGAGCCACTAGGACTGCTGGATATAGCAGAAATTGGATTATAAAGGCCTCTTGCTGCTGTCCAGTCTTGAAGAAACGTAGATGCTATCCTTAGAACTTGTGAGCAAGGTGTGATCTTATCTTCCCAAACAAATTTGTTTCTGCTGCACCATATTTGCCATAAGACCATGCAAACATTCCTCATTTTATCAACAGGAACAACCTTAGAAGCATTACAGATACAAGGAAATATATTCTACCCAAAAGAGCTCAAATTGAATCCAAATTCATTCCAAATCTCTCTCGCTATATAGCAGCCCAAAAAAACATTGAAACAATCTTCATTACCTCCATAATGGCCACAACTTGAGTCAATATCTATTCCTCTTCTAAATATTCTCTCTTTTATAAGAAAAATATCCCTTAAAAGTCTCCATATGAAAGCTTTAACTTTAGGAGAGATTTTTAATTTCGACAAAAACTTCCATATATCATCTCGCTCATCATAAGGACCCTTCTCCAAAATAAGAGCTTGGCAATAACTAGACTTGACAGTGTAATTGCCCCTCTTATCTAAGTGTCATAGCCATTTATCTTGTCTACTCCTCAAACCTAACGGAATCTTCAAAATATGATTCACTTCCTCCTCACTACACACCTCTTAAATCTACTCCACATCCCAGCATTTATTCTCCCAATTAATAAATGCCTGAATCTTCAGATTACATTCCCTAGCCTTTGTTCCTTCAAGCAATCGAAAATTCGAGTCCTTAGGTATCCAAGGATCCAACCAGAAATTTTTTGATTCCCCGTCTCTAATCCAAATTTTGGCACCTAACTTAAGCAATTCCTTTGCTTGTAATATACCTCTCCATGTGAAACTTGGGTTAGAACCCAATCCAGTATTCATATAGTTCCCTCTATGAAAATATTTAGCCTTGAACACCTAAAAAAAAGTGTTGGATTCTGTAAGCAATCTCCAACCTTGCTAAGCAAGAATTGCTGAATTAAAGCACCTTAAATCCCTAAAACCCATGTCACCGTCTACTTTACTATCACACATACGTTCCCATGATAACCAGTGAATGCTTTTCCCCCTTCCTTTTTCATACTTCACCGGAATGAGTTCATGATTTTTTGCAATTCCTCACAAATAGATTTTGGAATCATAAGCACACTCATACAATAAGAATGAATGGCATGAGCAACAGATTTTAAAAGTACCTCCTTACCAACTCTTGATTTAAAAAAACTATTATTCCAGGTACTCACCCTATGCCATAATTTATCTCTGATATAGTTGAAAATATTTTTCTTACTTCTTCCAATAAAAGATGGCAGTCCCTAATATTTCCCTTGATCCAACGGAGTGTAAATCCCAAAAATATCAAATAATTTCCTCCTCTCATCAAGCCTGACATTTGGGCTAAAAAGAATGCTCAATTTTTATAATTGATAGATTGACCAGAAGTTGCTTCATATTTCTTCAAAATGCTCTTAATGGCACCACTTTCAACCTCGGAAGCATTAAAAAATAATAACGAATCATCTGCAAAAAATAAGTGAGATATTCGTGGCCCTTTAGAATTAGCGCGATACTCATGAATGAACCCTCTCCTATTTGCTTGACTAAGAAGACAAGAAAGACTTTATGCACAAATAATAAAAAGATAAGAAGAAATAAGGTCCCCTTGACGGATGCCTCTACTTGGAATGATAGGGTCAATTTCACACCTATTTAACAAAATCGAATACTTTACATCCCTCACACAAAGCATCATCAACTTGACCCACCTCGCATCAAAACCCAAAGAAATCCTCATAGTTTCAAGGAAACCCCAATCTACTATATCATATACCTTAGAGATGTCAATCTTCAACATAGCACCTCCCGATACTCCTTTTTTAGCTTTCATCCTATGAATTAATTCAAAGGCTACTAAAACATTATTAGACATTAACCACCCTGGGACAAAAGCAAACTGGTACTCATAAATAATATGAGGAAGGATATGTTTCAACCAATTGGCTAAGACCTTAGAAACTATTTTGTACAATATATTACATAAAGCTATAGGTCTTAGATCTTTCACATGCTCCGGATTAGCAATTTTTGGAATTAAAACAACTAAGGTATCAGTCAACGTAGCAGGAAAGGTACCTGACATAAGCCATATATTACAGCTGCATTTAATCTGTCTGGGTCAGGAGACTTATCCGAGTGCATATGAAAAAATTGCAACTCTAAACTCCTCATTTGAGAATGGAGCTAGAAGCAGCTCATTGTCCTCTTGGATAACACGGCTTTGGACAGTGCTTTCGACCTAGTTATAATCTGTCTCTCCTCCACTAAACAAATCTGAAAAGTATCTTCCTACTATCTCCTGCATTCCTTTCGGATCTGACACCAATTTGTTCAAACTATCCCTCAAGGCTTTGATTCGATTATTTTTCCTTCTCACATTAACTTGGGAATGGAAAATTTTAGAATTCCTGTCCCCATCCTTCAACCAAAACGTCTTCGCTCGCTGCCTCCATCGAACTTTTTCTTGCTCAAGTAACCGATTATATTCAACCTACTTCGACATCATCATCATGGATGCTACTGCCCAAAAGTAATTCCAATTCAGCTCCCACTTCCTTTTTCTTTTTAATTAAATCCCAATTAAGCCTACCACCCCATTCTTCCAATGCCACACATGTACAACATAAACCTGACTCCCTCCATGCTTCGTTCACAACATTCATAATATCATATTCAAGGAGCCATGAATTCTCAAACCTAAACCTCTTCCTACTCCATGCATGAAATGATTTCTCAAGATCAATAATAAGGGGCATATGATCTGAAATAGTAGTGACGGTTACAAAGTAGAGATAGTCTAGGAAAAGATTGAGGAAATCACTAGTGGCCACAGCTCGATCTAACCTTTCCCTCATAACAGTATTCCAATACGTCTTTCCCACGTAAACAAAGAACCTGATATGGGCACCTCAAAGAGATGAGTATCTTGTAAAGAACTTCTAAAACCTGAGTAAATAAAATTAGGGTGTTCAATGCCTCCTTGTTTCTTTATGGTTGAAATCAAATCATTAAAATCCCCAACACAGAGCCATTTGTCATTGCTCTGATAAGCCAAAGAGCGGAGGAGATTCCAAGAATCAGTTCTTCTTTGTCTCTCAGGAAAGCCACAAAAGCCAGTCAACCTCCAACTACCACCCTCCATACCCGAAATAACATCAATAAAATTATTAGAGTAAGAACTCACAATCACAGTCACCACCTTGTTCCAAAGAAGAGCAAGACCACCCCCTCTGCCAAGACAATCCATTGCAAATTCCTTTGTATACTATCTAAACAAGAAGCTTCAATCATAGTTTCCATAAAAAAAAATGATCGAAGGTTTATAGTGAAAGACTAAGTCTTTCAGAGACCTCACTTTGCGAGGGTTACCAAGCCCCCGACAGTTCCAGCTAAAGATCTTCATCGTGATCGACTGGCCTGCTTAGCAGTGCCTGTCATTGGTAAATTTTCTTACGATAAACTATGCAAGAGGTATGTTCCAATCAAATCCTTATTACCAGAAATGAGAAGAACCTGTGGTTGTGCATGCCTCTGTCTTTTCTTTCCCTCATCAAAACACATTGGATTATTCTCTCTCACCAAATCATGTTCCATGTCATCCGAATTCGTCACCTCAAGTAAATTGTCCACGTTAGCATAAACAATCCCATAATCAGTGCACTTCTTTTTTCCCACTGCCTTAACTGAAACATTATTCAAAATGTAGTTCGAATTTTGAATATTTAGATGTGATATCTTCAATTCCCCAAATTGTTATCTTTCCTTAACTATCTTCCCACCATCCTCCGATCTCAACCAAGAACTCGTTGCCAAATTATTTCACCAGATCAGAGCAACAATATCATCGTTCCACTGGAAAACAAGTTTAGAAGCTTTTTTTCTTCATTCTCAAATCACAACAGAAATCTACATGCCCAAGAAGTCCACAAAGATAACAAAACGAGGAAAGCCTTACATACTTGAATTCTGCATAGGTCGTTGTTCCATCAACCATATTAATTTTCTTCTTACGAAACAGAGGTTGAACATGTCAATTGACACCCTCAATCTCATATATTGCCCTTCGTTTCCAGTAAGCCGTCGTGGATCATATTCAACAAACTTACCCACAAAATTCCCAAATCTCTTCGCCATTGTCTCTGTCATAAACCCAGGAGGGATTTATGTATTTGTAACCAATGGTCACAAAATCTAATCGGATCTGTTCTTGCATTTTCTCCTTTCTTCAAATGGTGTAGAACCAATAAGTGTTTATTAAAAGTCCACGGACATATATCTAGAACCCTTTGCATATCTACTTCATGAAAAAACGTGAACTTGAACCTCACTTCTCCTAATTTGGAAATATGAACTCCTCTTACCGGTCTCCAGATGTTTGCCAAAGTATTGCTCATAGCATCAGTACTAATAATGACCTTTGTTAGAAACATACCAACAAACAAGTTCTCATTTGAATTTGTATTGTCCCCTTCCAACTCTTCCTGATTCCATCCTTCCTCCTCTACTTCATGTAAAGAGAGATTAGCCATTTCTCCTTTCATTGACTCAGTGAAAAAATAAGCGTGTCACGATGGACAGACAAAATTTAAAGAGAAAACAAGAGAAAAAACCGTGTCATGAAGGACAGACTTTACTCCTCTATTTAAACACACACTAATTGATGAGCCTATTTAAGCTATTATAATTAATTTGTAACACATTTTGAATATTCTTATTTGGAACTTTAGACAATTGATTTATTGCACTTTCCCACTGAAAAGATCTTTTACTGAATGTTCTTCACCCAATGCTTTTGAAACAAGTTCTTTATGTAAGTTCTTCATGCCACCTCCTTCTACATGTTGTCTCACCTCATACGTTCACCATTAATTCTCATGCTCGAATACTTTTGCGGTCAATCTGGAAGTTCTCTGATGTGATCCGTATCCTTTTTCGTGTCATTTCTCTGACTTCAAGTTCAAATGCATACAAAGTAAAAGAATGGCCACAAAATGCCTACTTACGTTGCACTTAATCCTTCTTGATTTTTCAATATCGTCGGTGAACTTCTTGTGCTGTACATATTTTCTAATTTTTCTCATCCAACCAACCATTGTTTAGCGTTATTCGCTTGAGTTTCGAAGTATACAAATTCAAGTCTATCTTTTTAAAAGACTGTTGCTTCTTTGAATTCTTTGTGCTCTCAATTGGATAGCGGATCTGTTAGGACATTAGTCTCCCTAGGACCAACTACATAAAATTCTATAATGTTTTAAAAATCAGACCAAAAGTTAAATTGATAAAAAAAACTTTAAGGTTTAAAAAGTTCAACTAATATTAGACTATCATAAAATTGACTAAAGATTAAATAAATTTAAAAAAATTAAAATGATCTAAAGAGAATATTTTTCCGATCGAAAAAATTGAGGTTTAATTAAAAAAAGATTATTAAATGAAAATTAATTAATTAATTTTAATTTATAATAACTTATTAATTTTGAACTATACTATATTGGTTGTTTAAATCTTGAACTATACTATATACTATATTATAGTATATACTATACTATATACTATTTAAAATGTAGGAATCTTGTAATTTTGAACTATACTATATTGGTTGTTTAAATTTTGATTTGGTCATCGTCTTGTGTATTGTTTAACATGACAACGGAATCTCATAGGAAGAGCACAACAAGGCCTCTTAGATGTAGTACATTCCTTAAAGTTGACCCTTCACGTAAAACGGAACTTACAAGGTTGTTGTTGCTGCAACTATTTTAATACAAGATTTTATCATTACAGCTAGCAATCAACAAAGACAGACCTTAATTAAAAAAAAGAAGAAGAAGAAGAAAAAGACAGACTTAGTGCTTAAGTTGGTAAAACACATCACGGGACAGGGGTACAAGAATGATCTGTAGGCCTTGGTTTAGTTAGGAGTTTGAGAATGGACATGGTGGAAATGAGTAAAAGGATCAAAAGACCACCAAAGGATGCTATAAGAGCACCGCCTGCATGGTCGCAAAAGGTATTGAATTTGTCACAAACTTTGTTCCACCTTGCATGTGAATTGCCGTTCTTCCCTAGCTCCGCCATGAAAGCAGCCGCGTTCACCCCTCCAGATACTAAAGCCGCCGTCATCTGACCAAAAGTAAGCAAAACGTTTTCACTTTAGCCAAAAGTATAAGGAGAAAAGGTTAAAAATATTGAAAAGGTGCTTGATTATAAGAAAATGCATTGATATATTTAAGAAAGAGATACCATATCTAAGACGGCAATTATGGCAAGACGAAATCCATTGAAATGGAACTTCTGTCCACATATCTCCACAATAATCATCATCAAGCTATGCAAAGTAGCCATTCCATTTGCTATAACGAAGAATCTGTATCGTCATCATCACCATGCAACCATTCATTAAGTTTGTATACACTTAACTGCAACTGAATCATAAATAATATATCCTTGAAATGTTGATGATTAACAGGGGGGCTTACATGTTAGCTGGAGTATGCTGAAACTTGGCGGTAAGAGTAGCGGTAATAGGGGTATTGCCAATGGTTGCTAGCACAATGGTTTTAGTCTCTTTGTTCAGTGCCATAACAAGTGTTGCTGATGCTGTGGCCATAAATGCCAACAACCTCAACGTCAAAAGAAGCCATTTCTTTGCAGGGAAGCTTGTGTCCTTCGCTTCATCTTGGCGTTTCTGATCACCATTTGCTTGAGCCATATACAAATGGAGTACTATACTAGCAGAAGCGAAATTATAAGACAGGTGCTGAAGAGAAACTTAAGCTTTTTACGATGTTTTGGTCCAAGAGAGTGGAAGTTAGCTATTATATAGATAAGCTGAGTGAGAGAAAGAAGTGGATAGCCAAAGTCAAATGTATAAATTAATTCTAACAAGAAACGCATAATTTAAGTGCAAGTTTCTCTGGATGGTCCAACCATCCACTTAACTTCGCATCTGATACTCTTGGTTGTTGGGAAATCCAACTCCCAGGCTCATGCATGTAGGTCTCCAATTTTGTCTCCCTTGTGGGTTTGTTTTGGATAATGACGAACACCATTTACCAATGAAACAAAATGGACCTCCTCGCTAATGCTTACTTTCAACAGCGATCATGTAATATGACCCGTAGTTTCTCAAGAGGTGCGAAAGATTGTATCCTTAATATAAGTTTTCCCACTTGACATCTTCGTTCTTTGTTAGGTAAGTGAAGATTATACTTAAACGAGGAAACTTTGTTTCCACATTCGCATTATCTTTGTTTAAACTGTCAGAGAGCTGTCTGAGTATGCTGGTCTACGTTCATATAGTTGATTATAGTAAAAGATGGATGGGGTTGGTGGAGGTAGTTGAAAGTTGATGGTAACTTGGGACTGAGACTTAAAACATAAGTTATGTAATATGAAAATGTTGGAAGAACATGACTCACTCGACAAAAACACAAATATGCGCAAACAGTATTGATCATGGTACAACATATATAATAGAACCACCCACTTCGGATTCTCGTCCTCAAAATGTATATCCACACTCAACAAATCCCTCTAAAAAGTCGCATAATAACAGAGAAAGGTTCTCTGACTGGTAATGTTGACTGTTATCCATTTCAACAAGATATACACAATGGATTTGCATTTCCAAATTCCCCTTGTGAAGAGAATCAGGGTTGCAACACAAAATATACAGTAAGATCATTGAGTCTCACTGCACTATTTTTTCTCAGTTGTAACACCAACGACAACATTGCTCACCTGCAAGCATAGAGCAATTGATAAGCACATTGTTTTTCCTAGAATGGAGCGGAAGGAATAATGAACTTAATAGTGTGAAAGAAACAATCTCTTAATTCCTGCAAGAATAAATCTAAAGAAAAAAGAAGCAATCAAGTCAAACTTACCAATTTGCCACTTTCATCGACGGACATGGGATTTTCGACAACAACGGTTTGAGTCGGAATTGACTGTGGAATAAAAATGGAGAGAAAATTACAATTAGAAAGAATGAAATATGTCAAAGATAACATAAATCCACCAGGAAAAACTAGCAAAGTCCAGTTGCTTACTGAGGAAGAAGGTGTCATTCCATTAGTACCATTAGGCCTGTTTACTGGAAGTGGAATCCTCATATTAGCCGTCTGCATAAGAGAAACCAAAAGGCAATCATTGCAGATTGTGATTGTCAAGATGACTTATAAATAAGGCTTTTCTGATCAAAGCCTTAATGCTTATTTGTTAAAAGGAGATCTTATACTAACATTGGTTATATAATGACAGATTGCACACTTCACTGATGGAGCTCCAGTAGGATACATAAGTGTCGTCTGGCAGTTCCCACAGTTGATCTGAGCCACCTGGTTGGATACTATTTTTACACAATAATGAAATACAATACAGATTAAATCAGTTACCCCCAAGCAAAACAGATGAAGTAAAATGTTGAGTTCTAAAATGAGTTACCAAACATATAGAATTTTAGACAAATTGCCAAAGAACCCATACACACAAAAGTGCACCATTAACTAAAGCCAAAGAAATTAAAATAACCTTTGAAATTGGTTTAATAGAATCCAGTATAGAAGGATATTACAAACAGTTGCAGTTCATGTGTGAAATACGCACCCTCATGTTCTCCAGAACGACGTATTAACTATTAACAGTAAATTCTATTTTCATATATGGCCAATCATTTGTACCTCAAATTCTAAATGGCAGTCCATCTCCTTTCGATAAAACGGACAATTGTAAAAGAAATGTATTTCAGGAGGGACATGATGGTGGGAAACTAAGGACAGGTAAAACTATTTGTGGTCAGGGGAAAACAGAGAGGGGAGGGAGATGTTTTAGTGGATAGATCTAAGATCATTCACAGCCCAATAAAGAGACAATTGTTTTCAACATTCGATCTGTATTGACTTCAAACCAACCATTCAAGCAGATTTTAAATTTCAAGGAAGTATTCAGCATTCAGCATTCTAAGCACTAGCAACAAGTAAAAAAGCAATGCATAAATCTTCTTCTTAAGATGACTCATTGAACAACGAAAGCTTGCAAACTCAGATATGCCCATTTCAAGTGACTATGACAAACATGACATCTAAAATGTGAAAATTTTATGATATACCAGGTGCGAGGTTCACAGTATGACAGCAGGAGCATCTCACACTTGTTGCTCCACGTGTATACATCAGCAATGTCCTGCAACCTCCACATATAAGTTGAGCCATTTCCATCCCTGCAAATACATTTCACCAGGATTAACTTACTCTCTTCACAAAAGTTCTTACAATTGGAATCTTCTGATTGGGTTCTTTTAGCAGCAAGTCCTAAAGGATGCAGATAAGTGAAGCCTTTTGCATCTCCTCCCAAGAAGCTTAATTCCCTTGTGACTTGTACAGCATTTGAATATCAATAAGCAGCATAATCCTGAATAGAACTATTAAAGACAAAATCCAAATTCCCAAGTCTTGATTGTTATGGCTTGACAAGGGTTAGATGTACTCAAACTTCCACATGGTTTGACGAAGGGTACCTCGAAACTAGAACCATGACTTCCAAATTGAATGGATGAACCTCATTATTGCACTAAAAGCAACACTCGATATGTGATACTATATGCATCACATATACAACTAGGGATAGAGGAAATGACACAAGTAACATGATTGTAACTTTTAATTTTTCCTTTTGACAACTTTAGTTAAAATCTTAGTGCAAACCTCAGCATACATGAAATTTGGTGAACACAAGTTTTTCAAGCTTAATATGAGCTTGTGACAATATTGTAGAACTATCAAATTTTCAAACTTAACTGCTTTTGCAAGAGATTTGAGATGTGGAAACAACAGCATATTTGAAACAAGAATGAGAAAAACGTATACCTGGAGGAGGGACAGATGTAATTGCATTGCACAAGGCACAACAGACATTGGTCGCTCCTCTTGGATAAAGAAGAATGTTCCTGCAACCACTGCACACAATCTGGCTCTGCATACTGCAATGCAAAAAACTTCAGTATGTAATATATTCAATACATTTAACCCAACCCAACATGAAATTATCAGTTCAAAGCTCTTATGCACCCCCGTAGCCAAACTTAAATAAACAATAACAACAAATTTATTCGGTAATACAACAATAATACATTCACATAAAAATTCGATGGAAGGATTAAAGAAAGAAATGCAGCTTAAACAAGAAGGTATATACAAATGGAAGAATACGCAATATAGCACTCTTATAATATATTGTAAACCTCGTTGTGGACATGAATTCTAAAAACCAATTAACAAGGTGCAAACAGCTAATCCAAAGCTATAACACAACTGAAAATCAGATGAATACGACCTAATTTTGTTTGATGAGATATTTATAAATCACATTCATAAGACTGAATACGGTTTAAACCAAAATTCTCACAAGGGCTCCCAATTTAACACCTAGAATCATATGAAAAACCAATAGCCTTTGTTAACTCAGAGATATAGAACTCGTACTTCAGCTCTCTCTCTCTCACACACACACACATTTCTCAATGTAACCAGGACCACGAACAACAGAAAAGGGGAAATTTTCCATATTGAACCTACTCAGATGCAACCCAGATAAACTGAAGACAAATATCTACAGGCAGTCATATAATCACGATATTCAAGCATCCGAAATCTAAGAAAATCATCAATCACAAGGACAAAGAGACTCTAAAATGTTCTTCTGTAACCCAAAAAACAAATTGAAACAAAAGGGTCACAATCTGAAATGAAGCAATTCTAATCGCAATCCATACCTAAACAACGTAAAGAAGAAACGCCTAGGACGTTTCCACCAAAGGAAGCAACCGAATTTAATAGTCCAGCCTCCTGCAATCACAATCCCAAAAATCAAAATTCCAAACGCGATTATTCATCAAGAAAAATACCCAGAAAAAAGAGACAAAGATATTAACTCGAAAGAAAGGAACGGACTTTTTGAAGAGAGAGGACCAAAGTTTATAAATAAACCGAGAATTGACCCAAAACAGATAGGTATAATAAGGGGTTTTCTTGTGGAGTTAAAATTGGAGGTGGGTCAAAACAAAATCAGAACAAGAAATCAAGAGAAAGGACGAAGAGGGTTGTTAAGTACGTATATATATAGAAATTGGGTATCACTTATACGCGGGGATGTCTGTGGAATAAGAAGATGAGATCTTTTGGTGTTGTGTAAGCGTTTTCTTAATCTCGTTCTTGGGATTGGTATAGAATCTGTCAACGACAATAACCAGACGAAAACTTTTTTTTGAGAAAAAAAACATTGTTTCGTCTTTCATCTCCATTTCTTGTACTTTTCGTCCTTCAATATTTTCATTTTTGCTTTTAAGTCCCTCCTCTTATTTTAATTAATTAATTTTAAGGCTAAATATAGTCAACTTTTATGAATTTTAACAAATTAAAAACCATAGGTTGGAAAAGAAGGTTTTCTAGAACAACTAGGACAGTTTGACTTTTGTTAAGTGGGATGATCAATTGATGAAAAAAATGGTAACTGCATTCCAACCAAGATAAGTATATTTCTATTTTTTAATTTCAAGTCATCTCATTTTCTCGCAATGTTAAAACTTTTTGAGTACA
This sequence comes from Erythroxylum cassinoides, assembly GCA_027478405.1. Lineage (NCBI taxonomy): Eukaryota > Viridiplantae > Streptophyta > Magnoliopsida > Malpighiales > Erythroxylaceae > Erythroxylum > Erythroxylum cassinoides. The sequence goes on from JANIPM010000003.1 coordinate 59,507,118, forward strand.
TTTGTTCACAGCAATATGGTTAAGAGTATGAGGGAGTGACAACAACTTAGCAAAAATTTGGCAGATAATAGCAGGAAAAAGTTGAATCCATCACTATTAAACCAGCGTCAGAAATAGAAAATGGTAGAAAGAAATTCAGCATTAATTGTAGAAAGCTGAAGGGAGTACAAAGTAGTATAGTGTTCTGTAATATATGGTTTTCATGGCAAGTTTAGTGCACTTCTGATAGCAATCACTCATATATCCTTTATGCTTCAAACTTCGTTTTCTTTTTTTTTTTTTCTGTTAAATGTACACTGAGATTCTGCATTAAGACTCAGATTCGAGCAGCTCCAGCCACTAGATGCGCCGAAGGGATGCCAACCTCTTCTCTAGATCTTCAACATCAGTGGATTCAGGACTGCATTTAGTTTGAAGAATAAATGTCATAATCAGCAAACGTAGCTGAAGAAAACTATTTAATCAAAACTAGGATAAACTATTCAAAAATTGGTATAAAACCAGGGATTTCTGTTTTTGAAAGAAGTTAAAAGATGTGGGTACTAAGATGAAGGAAGTTCAAATACAAATAAGATTCTGTCTCTTGCTTTCCTTTGGATACAGAAAAAGTTCATCTCTTATAATCCAGCAATCCAGAGAAATGACCAAAATATTGACACTATTAAGTATTAGGACAAGAGGGAGTAACTGGAATTTGTACCGCATTTTGAACCAACATTCATTACTGGATTTTTAAGACAAAATAAGGAAGCACTTACCTTGTAGCAACCTTAGCAGCAGTAGGAGCACTTTTTGATGCAATCCGACCCTTTGGAGCTGAAGATAACTGTCATGAAGAGGGGAAGCATTAGAAAGTTGATTAGACTCTATGGAAAACAAAAGAACACTAGAATGGATATATGATACTCTATTTGTCTCAAACAAACAAACCTGAGATGCAATGTCCACTCCAATCTCATCAAGCACCTGTCATGTTTTAGCAATGTTAGAGATGGACTTGGAGAGAACGTAAAAACAGGTGGTGCTGTCCGAATTTAACCTGGTTAGTCAGCTCCTCCGTTTCTTCCTCAGCTTCATCTTTATCTAAAGTTTCATCAATAGATTCAGACATCATCTCAATCTGTGGAAACCAAAGGGATATTATGTCTTTCATATCGTACATTATATAATAAATTATGCACCATGGAAATTACTTCAACCAGCACCAACAATAGTTCAAAACCCATCTAACAAACGATGTTAATGGCCATCTTGTGGTGGTAATAATTACTGAGCACCAATGGCCAAACTTTAGATGCAATTTCTTCAAGCCTCAGTTATATTAATTTAATAACTAGGAAAGAATATTACCAGGATTTTACAGATCAAATGATTTTAAATAATGCTGTGGGGCAGAAAGAAACGATACCGTCATGTCCAACTGTGCTGATTGCTTTTGGAATTCCTTTATCACTTTAGCTTGTTTTGTCGGAGCCATTTGCTGAAAAAGAAAGGCTAGGTTAACTTGAGATCATGGTAATAAAGCTGAAAACTTCAAGAAAATTCCTTTGCAGTTCATGCTCAGTGAAGGATATAAGCACCAACCAACAAGTTGGAAAGCAAGTAATATGCTTCATTTTGCACATTCATATGCCAAATAACATGTAATATGACGTTAACATATATTGAAACTGTTCTCCTTTTCACCATTTACTGGTAATTGAAAAGCTATACTGCAAATGAATCATGTGAAAATTTTATGCTCTTGTTCTACAACTAGGCATTGCATCACAGGTCAACTTCCATTTTACCAAGCATTCGTTAAGAATATATAATGAAATGCATAGAATTATAAGATTAGACGGGTGAACAAAGGACTATGTAAGAAAACTTCAGAATTAGGAGGTAACAAACAAGACAAAATATTCTAGATTCCTGTTTGAAATCATACTTTGTTCATTGCCACCATTGCCTTAGTAGCACCTTTCATTCCACTAGAAATTGAAGTGCTGGCATATAGTGCCTGTAAACAAAACAGGAAAACAGTTTAGACAGATGGTAAAAACAATCATATTATCTTACTCACAAGATTAGTCAAGAAATGACCTGGGTATGGGTTGTTACACCCCTAATTTGGGCACGACTACCCTGCAAATTTGTTATTTGCTGCCGCAAACGAACAAGTTGACGAGCCAAGATTTTAGTAGCAGCCTGGGTGATACATGCATAAAACAAGTTAAGAATTTGAAGAAGTTTTTGAAATGCACATCAATTAGTTCTGAGTGACAGTAAAGGACTGCAGCGATAACCAAAAGTTCCCCATGACAATCACATTCCTAATATCCATAGCTAAAAAAATTTGACAATCTGATCTGATGTAGCCATGTAAGCTGATAACAGAAAAACTCAGTTAACAATCATGAGCATCTGCACTGAAATCAAAACTTGCCTCATTTCCAGTTTTGGCTGTTTTCTTGATCTCTGCCACCAATTTCTTCTCCTGAATTCCATACCCACTTAACAGTAAGCAAGAATAAGAAAGAACAAAAGGACTCAATTGAATTCCTTCATAACTTATACAGCTCGCGTACCTCCATCTGAAGAGATGCAATTTCACGTTCAATGCCTACAAATATCAGGAATTATTAAGAAACACTACAATTTAAAAAACAAAAAGAAGAAAAAGAAAAATTTACAAAGTACAAAACTTATGAAAACTTACCTCTGGTGGCAACAGCCATCTCTCTCTTGCTGGTCCTGAGAGCATCTGTGGGAAACACAAAATCAAACCAAACAAAATTTCACAACCATAGTGAACAAGATAGAAGAAACAAACAAGACAAAAGAAAATGTATCTCCAATCTCGCAAAACCATCTTCCCATCCCCCACTACCCATTAGAAAAAACAAAAACAAAATCGAAAAACGCTTAAAGTTCAGACCTTTTGGAGACGTTTTCTTCTTGAAAATGTTCATAGTTAACAAAAACCTGAGCTTGAAGCGGAAAGTGGAAAATTTCCCACTTGGGTCTAGTCCTCTTCGAAAATTCTCCTCTTTATTGTGCGGATACTGCAGATAGACGAATGCCAGTATTAAAAAGAGAAGGCCCCGGTTACCCTAACCAGCCATAGAAAGATCGATCGAAACCAAAACGGAAACCAATAAGAGAGAGAGAACACTGAAGCTTTGTCCGTTGGAGAGCGTGCAGCAACTGAGTGATTCAAGCGAGCAAGCTGCAAGCAGGGTCCAGATGTGCAACGGTGATTTTAGAGTCCAAGTCCAACTAGCCGTTACCAATTTTAAATTACTATCATGCCCTTTATATCTCTATTATTTATTATCTTAGTTCTTTAATCCATCTTTCGGTTAAATTACAATATATTTTAAAATACTATTGACATATAATATTACGTAATTAATCATTATTTTGTTTCATTAAATATGTAAATATTAATTAATTAATTTTGAAACAAATAATTATATATATTATTAATTTATTTGTCTTTTGAAAAATCTTCTACTTAATTTAGACATTTCTTAAAGACCTGTCTCTCCAAAATTTGGCTGAATTCTCATTGTTAAAATCAGATTGATTTCTCTTCAACAGTACGCCAGCTCACCCACTATCTAGCGCGAACTGGTGCGAGAGGATAAACCTCAATGGAAACTCTGATTATTACATGACGAACCACAACTCAAAGTCTCATGCTAAGTTGCTCGAAATGGGCTTCAGCTCGACGACTCAATGCATCCATTACACCACTATTCATCATGTTAAGACGGAAATCTGAATTAGTCTCAGAGCTAAACTCGACCAAAATATGACACCCGAAGGACCCGCCCCTGCCCCTTCTTCTTCAGTAAGAAGACTGCCTTCTGAATTTCTTTTGGGGCTCGAACCCCGGGTCCTAGTTTCAAATTCAAACCACTACTACGAAGAGTGGAAGCAAGCCCAAGATTCGACAGTCATTTCTGGAATTCCACAATGAGCAGAGCACAATGTTGTCAGATGGTCTAGCCCTATCGTTGGATCAGTGAAATGCAACTTTGATGCAACCATTCAATTAGCCAAGGGAACTACGTCATATGGTATAGTGATCAGAGGCGCAAATGGTATTTTTCTCAACTGTTTTTCTGGTTTTTCTATCTCAAACTACACACCACTTATAACCAAGGCTATGCGTTCAAGGAAGCTCTAACATGGTTAACACATTTGAGTTTTACCTTGGTGGAGGTGGAAACTGACTGCCTCCAGCTAGTACAGTGTTTCCACAGGGCACATTCGGGAATCAATGAAATGGGAGCAACATTGAATGATTGTAAATTACTTTTTGGTAGATTTCAATCTTGCTCGTTTACATGGGTTCCTAGGAATGTTAATAGGGTAGCTCACTTATTAGCTACAACAGCTACAAGTTATCCCAATAAATCTAAATGGAATGTACCACCAGATTTTTTGCTCAACACTGTACGATGTGAAGCCGAGTTTCCTTAGCAAATACATATAGTTTCAAAAAAAATTGCAAAGAAATGGTAAATTGACTAATTTCACATAAAATATTGTTTGTTTATTTTACAACAAAACAGTTGAGAAATAAAGATCGGTTTTAGGATTTGATCTTCTTCTTTGTTACCTTAGAAGAATGAAAATGGTAGGAGAAAGGTCTACCTTGAATATCCTAAACAAAGTTTTGCTGGTGTTACTACTAGATTTGATTATAATATGGTATTGAATTTTTTAAATTTATAAAATAATGTCTGAAATTTTTTATAATTGCAAAATAGTCTTTCAATGTATTTTATTGCACAATTTTACACCAACTTTATCTCAAAAAATCATAAAAATAAAAATTTTAAATAATAACAATTTATTTATTTTTCTTAATATTATTTTTCATATATTTCACATATAAATAATAACTATAATAATTACTTAAAGTAAATTTATATTATTAATACAATCAAATGGATACTAAATATAAGAATCTAAATCATATAAATTAGGGTAATTACCAATAAAAGCCCAAACTTTCCTCAAGTTTTTAATTACAGTCCAAACTTTAAAAGTAGCAATAAAATATCCAAACTTTCAATTTTTTCAATTATAACACGAAGTTAGTCCCGCTGTTATCTTTGCTAACGTGACACTGCTACATTTCAGTGGACTTGACTAATTAGACATGTTAATGTCACTAGGAGAAGTCGGTGTGATTAATGAAACGATGTCGTTTCTTGATGATAGTAAAATGACGTTGTTTTAACAAATCTGAGACAATCTCACTCACGCACGTCATTGTTTTCAACTTGTAACCTAAAATCTCTCTCACTCACGCATGAAATCACTCTCACCCCATCATTCTCACCCACGCTCTCACCCGCTTCGCTTCCCTCCTCCCAGATGCATGAAATCCCTGAGGTTTTTGACATTGCTTCGTCCCTCCCTCCTAAATGCACGAAATCCCTCCCGAACACGAAATCTGTAAGTTTTGGACATTGCTTCATCCCTCCCTCGCAGACACAAGAAATCCCCAAGTATTTCGAAGTTCTCCTCGCAGACGCAAGAAAATGCTAAGTATTTCTAATCTACAATGTTTTTTGAATGTCCCTTACATTTTTCTGTTAAAGGTTCGTGAATTCTCTCTCCCAATGGAGTCTATGACTATCATTCTTGTAGTTGACAAAGTCATTGTATTTTGTGCTTCTCTACATATATTTTTATTCAAACAGCTTTCAGTTTTTGATTGTGAATATCTTGAAACCACCGTATCTTCTCTTGGAAATTGATCTAAAAGGAGTGAATGGCTGATGGGTTGACTATACCCCAAAATGCAAATTTGAACTTTAATAACTAGAGCTACATTATACAAAGGAGCTTGTTTGTTCTTACTTTTGAATTAGTTTGAGTGATGTATTCTGATTTGGTATCTGTCATGAAAATGACCACCTAAAGCTGCATTGCCTGCTGAAGCAAGACTTGATGATTGCTCTTGGTGTTTATTTTTCCTAAGATTCTTGTCTAGTTTGCAGAGAAGACCATAACATTGGGTTTATTCGTTGCTTGCTACACTATCAAGTAAGTATCAAATACTTCATGCTTTTAGAAATTAAGTCCCTGATGTTTGAAATAGTGTAAGCAATCATAAGTGATGTGAATTTTAAACAATTCAGTATAATTATGTCATGAAATGATGATGTGATGAAGATAGTCAGTACCCATATGCCCATCGAAGATAGTCAGTACCTATATACCCATCAAATATAGTTTATAGGTGTATTAATAATGTGGCCTATTTTCACCATTTTTGACATTTCATTCTTTGTTGGGTGAATTTATGAAAAGAAATTACAATAGTCTTGCATTTAAGGTAGTAATTAAAGTATGATGATATTGTAAAAGGCCAAAGAAATATGGGCAGAAATAAAGTATAAGTAGCTTTCGTTAGGTATGCACCTGGTATGTATTGTAAGACTATTTTATGTCCCATGTAATTTATCGTATTGAGTCCTAAAAAATGCACCCAAGATAATGGTTATTGGGTATTACCGACTGGGTCTCAAATGGGTCATAGACCATTTTCCTCTCTCTTCTAATTCCAATGGACATGTCCTTTGGTAATGGTCTATAAGTTGCAAAACTTATGAAATGAAATCATTCTTAACCATTGAGACAATCATAATAAAAAAAGACGAGAGGAAATAAAAGCGTTTAACGAAATCGACATCTCACGACAAACGATATGGATATGGGTACGCAAATACGAATCGATCCTATAATTGTTTTACAATTGGTATCAGAGCCCGGTATTGCATGATTAATTATTCTACCGTGTATCGTTTTGTATAACATGATGAATGCTCTGTATTTTATGGCATTATTTTCCTCGTTGCAATGCCATGAAAGGAATTCAAAAATCGAATAAGAACTTTCGGTGATAATATATGATTGTGTTTTGAAGTTTTCGGTTTGATAATTTTCTGGATGTTCATAACATTCTTAAGGATGAACCGAAATATCATGCAATTCAAAACACTAAAGGTTGAATTATTACGGTGATGGTTTGTATAAATGTATGGGTTAGAGTAAGAAACATATACATGAGAAAGAACTGAAACAAGTATGATTATGGTTGTTGATTATTACGGTGATTATTCTTGAACCCATGAAAGAATGATGTTAAGATGTCTTGTGGTTTGAAACAAACCCATGAATTGGTAATGGACAGTAGAAAGAATTGAAAATCAACGGCCATGTTTTGATGAGATTTCGGTGTATATGTTGTTAACGGTGTTTATTGTGTTGATTAATCTTCGGTGTTATATATATGCATGAGAAACAACCGAGAAAACGGTTTGATGTATGTTTATGAAAAATGATGTTCGATTCTCACTGCGTAAATGAACCATATTATATATGAATGGACTAGAGTGAGAAATTCCATGGCTTTATTTCGTTGTTTCTTACCGTGATTGTTTTAAACATATATTGAGGATGTTTTAAGGGTTACAGAGACACGAAATATCAAAAGGGTGAAATGGTTTTGGTATGAAGAGAAACCAAAGCAATGCAAAGAAACGTTAGATTTAAAAAAAACCAGAAACGAAACAACGTCTGAGGAAGAAGAAGGAGCAACGTCTGGCGCGTGCTCTACACAAGCCAGACGTTGCACTGGAGGCGGCGTCTGTTGGTGCGTGCAGTGCACGCGCCAGATGATGCCTTCCTTGGCAGACGCTGGCGCGTGCAAAGGCTTCCAGGCCCATAAATCATGTTCTGGGTTTTTTTTGTTATTTTAGGGCCCCAAAGATCATATTGTTATTCCAGGCCCATATGGATTTTCTCACTCTAGTCCATTCGAACATCATTTTTCATAAACATGCATCAAACCGTTTTCTCGGTTGTTTCTCATGCATATGTTTAACACCGAAGATTAATCAACACATATATGTACATATCGAACATTCATCTTTGGTTCTTTAGAACAACCATACACAATTTAAAGATGGCATCAATACAGTGCAACACTTTTAAGTGATTCTCAATTTCATTTCCATGGTTAAGATCGAAAAATGTATCCGGACATGAACGGAAATGAACGAACAAAACAAACCAAATATCAAAAAATTATAATCCAGAAACGCAACAAACAATACCCATATAAACATGAAGCAATTCCGGTTCTTTCGTTTGTATATATTTCCTTACTCTAACCCATACATTTATGCAAACCATCACCGTAATAATTCAATCTTTAGTGTGTTGAATTGCATGATATTTCGGTTCATCCTTAAGAATGCTATAAACATCCAGAAAATTATCAAACCGAAAACTTCAAAACACAATACCGAAAGTTCTTATTCAATTTCTGAATTCCTTTCATGGCATTGCAACGAGGAAAATAATGCCATAAACTACAGAAGCATTCATCATGTTATACAAAATGATACACGGTAGAATAATTAATCATGCAATACCGTGCTCTAATACCAATTGTAAAACAATTATAGGATCGATTCGTTTTGCGTAACCGTATCCATGATCTCGTGTTTGTGAGATGTCGATTTCCTTAAACGAGTTTTATTTCCTCTCGTCTTCTTTCGTTCGTGTTTTCTCAATGGTTAAGAAT
>JANIPM010000003.1:59545486-59568482 GCA_027478405.1 Erythroxylum cassinoides
AATTAGATTATGTAAACAAAAATCAAAATTATTATTTTTTGTTTAACGAAGTTATGAAATAGGAAAAAATCAAAATCAAAACCAAAATCAGATTGAAATTGAAACTGAACCAAACAAGTCTTTTTTTAATGTGAAAACGAAAATCAAAATTCAAAAATAAAAGTAAACCAACACAGTCTTAGATAAAATATTACTCTTTTTTCTTTTGCTTTGATAGTTAGTTGACGTAGAAAATCCAATTTTCCATATTAGAGAAGATGAAATAGATGCTGACGATGTATGGAACAACTAAGATCAGCATAGATGGAAAACAACCAATAAAATTGATGACGAAGTGATTATAGTTTCATGCTAAATTCTCATTTATCTGAACAATTAAATCTTCAGGAAAGTAAAAGGTTCAGTTAAAATTCAGCAAGTGGCAAACATACCGGGAATAATAACATAGGTAAAACTGATGACTTGACTTGCAAGAGCCAAGTGCTTAGAGGTAATAGACTTCAATCCAGAGACCTGCAATTAAATGTAACCCAAGATTCTGAGATGAACTAATCACCAATTTTTTTCAAAAATTTGACATTAAAGAAAGTAAATATATTGTAATACAAAACCAACACAACAAAAAAGAAAAAATGAGACACCTCAAGACTTAGCATTCTGCACTTATCGGTAAAAGATTAAAAGATAGCAAACACTAGTAGAAAGAACATCACTTGGATATCCTTTTTGAAGAAAAAAACACTAACAACCTTGTCATACTGATGTTTTTCACAAAGCTTAAGGTGAAGAATATAGATAGACCATTGGGTTTGTAGCTCAATTGGAGCGGGCATTAGAATAGAAGAATTGAAATCCTGGTAAAGTTCCATGCTTTCCAATGAATCCAAAACAAAGAAATCCAGCTTTACAACACAATTCCATTTGGACTGACATATAACACTTGTCAGATATATTGTGTCACACAGAATTTCCCTGTACTCTCTCCCCATCGGGAGCATCCTCTATTTCCTCAAAACAGTCTGTAAATCATCCAACTCCATATGGTCGACAATTAAAGAAAGAGATTCATTAGCCAATATTTATTGTATGATTTTGGAGACCTACAAGTATAACATCATAATATATCATAATTCCTTATAGAAAGTCAACTTTGTTTCACCAAAACTAATCAAATTAGAGCTTAATTATCGACAGAAAATGGAATTAGAACTAACATGAAAATTACACAGACAAATGCTTTTATAAAATAAACCAGCAAGTAAAGCTCTCACCGTATTTAACTTTTTTTAACTTACGGGTCATCTTATTACGCAGAATAACATTTGCGCTATACATTTTGTAAAGTATGAGTAATACTTAACATTAATAGTTAAAAGCTTTTACCTGCATAGCACCAGCCCCAAGAACGAGTTGACAAGTCCTCGTGTTAAAGAACTTTAGTATTTCTACAACACGATGAACAACTTCCGATGATAGTGCAGGTAGAGAGTTATTCATATCAATGTATTCTGATAGCATCTTCAACAATATCAAACCACTGGAATTTTAGAAACAAAAAGATAAGATCAAATGGTACCATGTAGCAAAACTTAGAAAGTCATTAAGACCCAAAATAACTAAATAAACAAGTCAAGTTCCTGGATGATAGCAAAGTAAAAATTGAAAATACTGCCACGATTAGGCTAAGAACTTTAAATAGAAAATGCTTCAAGGCTACATCTAGTATGGCATACAAAGGTTTGAAAGAGTAAAAGGCAAAAGGTTTTACAGAGACAAATTTGCCAATGGTGAAAATATGTAGAACAAGATAACTAACCAGTTTACCATGTGATAGCCAACATCTCCACAAAAAAGGGTTTGGGAGGTAGATTTTCCTCGCTCCTTTGCGTGATCATGATTACTTTGAGCAGACGATATAGAAACATCAGCTTTATTGTTTTCAGATGTCTCAATAGAACTGGACTTGACTTGCATAGCAGGATGCGAGGACATATCACTAGAATCCATTCTTGCCAGTGGCTGTTCAGTTCTTTCTGATTTGGTCTGTGACACAACTGAGCCATCATTGCTTGCAACTGCTTCATTGTAGCTTTTCATATGACTTTCAGAACTATCCACATATCCACATAACAATGCTTCCGAAGAAAACAATGAAGTGACAATGGCCTGAAATTCATCAGGAACATCTACTTCGACCCATGTTTCTTGGTCAAGAACTGCCTTTATTTTGTTCATCTACAACAACCAATGAACAATTTATTTCTAAAAACAGATTTGCAGGGTATTGCAAAAATTATACAACTCTGTCTGTATTAAGCTGGACAGAAACTAACTCGTGATTCATGCTGGAAATCAACAAAAGCTTTAGCCTGTGACTGCAATGTTCCACGAATACTGTACCCCAACCTTCCCCCAATCTGCGTATAAGAATTACAAAAGCATCAGAAAAGCAATCAAATCAGCTCTTTCTTTCTAACTGCCAAATTGAAAGGATAAGTACCTTCTCAGTGGCACTTATAAACTCCTGGGTAATATTGTATATGCTTAAGAATTCCTGCAACCTCAACTTAGGATGAAGAAGAGCACGGACACCAAGAAGCTTTGCCCATCTTCCATGAGCAGCATCACATGCTGCAAAAACAGCTTCAGCATTCTCGCGCAGTACATCAGCCCTATAAAAAATCAGAACTTTAAAAACATTATATGAAGTGGTCGAACTACAAACTGATGGTTAGAAGAGAATCAAAACTGATGCTTTACAGAAGGAATACGATAACCACAAAAAAGGGGCTGAACATCTTATCTCCTGCAAATGTTAATTTTGCAGGTATTGCTGCTTTTGTTACTTAAAGAATTGACTTGTGGGTCCAAACAGTCTATAGGATTTGTCTTGTTTGTATTTTTACAGTCTTTTCATTTTGATGTCAAACAGGCCTAGTGCCATCCTTCACAAATCATGGCCAGAACATACATTAAAAAAAAAAAAGGACGAGAGAAGTCACTCCTAGTGATTGTACTCCAAAGATTTTCTTTTGTTCTAAATATTCAATCACTTCAACACCCACAAGACCATATAAACTCTGACACCGGAATGGCAGTCTTCCTTCCTACAAAGGATATACCTATCATGTCTTTGAAAGACCATTTAATGATCCCTTCATTCAGTTCAATACAACACAAATTCATAGTAAATTTTTCTTAAAATTACTGATCTGGAAAGTAAGACCTCCATGACCCCTTGCAAGCAAACCTTAAATCACTGCAGTGCACAAAGCTCTGAGTGATCCTTTACCTCAACAGAAGAAAGGCTACTGAAAGCTTATAGAGAAAGGTCCAAGATGCACAACATGCTGCAAAACTATAAATCTAAAATAACAACAACAGGAAAGGAGTATACCTGAAATTTTTAGATATATTTGAGGACCCCACTGAATCACTTTCTTTACCCTGGGATGACGGAACCTTGGTAGAATTTCGCTGACCGAAGGATGAAAGGGTAGAACCACTTTGACCATCACTCTCTTGAAGCGTTTCAGCGGCTGCAGCACCAAGAGCAATAGCAGCAGCGACAGAATCAGCAGCGTAGTGTCCATTGAGGTTGCTCATAATCCACTCAATTGCCTTTTTCACTTCAGCAGCCCTCATTAAATGTGCCTGCATTCACTAAAAGAAAATACATCACATTACATCTTCTTTAAAAGATGCTTAATCATAAATCTCTAGTGCCAAAGTCAAGGAAGCAATGAACATCATATATCATCCAAAAGTTTAATTCAAAGGACCTATCAAATTTAAAAGACATCTTAGACATATCAAGTTTTTCCGATAAAGGGTAACAATACATTTGAAAAATACTTGACAGAACTACACATTCGCAGTTACTTTCAAAGAACTAAGAATCAATTCAAGACCAAAAGTTGTGAGAACTGCATTAACCATATTTAACTAATTGATGTAACTGATTTTATGAAAATATTTAGAAATGAATCAAAAGGTGTGAATAAAACAAGTAAATAGTTTTCAAAGTTTCTTATCAAATTATTCAGTTACATACGGATTACATTCTCCGCTAATCATGCTGGCTGTAAAGCATTGAAGAGATGGAGCAAAATGTCATGAAATAGGTTACCATCACTTCTCCAAACTTTGCCTGCTTAATCCAAGAAACTTTACTTTCTTTCTCACTTCCACTCTCTCTCTCTTTCACTAATTTATTTTCCTGTTGCTAAGTCCTTTGTTTAATTGTCAAATCAAGCACCCTAGAATTTTATTAAGTATATATCCTATGCAAAATTATACAAATTTCAGGTCCTTAAAGTGTACTAGGAAGCAGACATTACCCGTACAATCTTGAAAATAGCAGTTAAAAGTTGAACAAAACTCTCAGTTGACAAGCTCCTCAACTTGCTTGCAAGCGATGAACCCCCACCTGGGTGATTAAAAAACATCAAAAAGTTGGAAGCAATCAAACACATAACTTGTAGGCGATGGAATTAAAGTAGACAATGAACTACTTAGAATAATGGCTTTCAAAAAGACATTAAAATCCTATTTTTGTATGAACTTACCATCGGCATCGACCGCTCGCTCTCCAGGATTAAAATCTGAATCCAATGGCTGGGATACAAGAATCGGAAGCAGCTCTGCCACCGCAGTCTTAATAGCATTTTTCATATCACCAGTCAGATTGTCCCGATACACTCTCAAAACAGCTGGTAGTTTAGCCTGAAATATTTTCATCAAAATACTCAACATTTGCACCAGGCTGAAGCACAAATTTTAACAATAAAAACTACATAGACTACTCACTATTCTAAGCAAGCCAACAACAAGAGGTAGAAGACGATCCCGAAAACTAGAGGCATCTTCATCATCCAACTTCACCTGTTAGCATGATCACGTCAATATAATAATTCAGAAACAAGTCAATGGAAAAATAAATACCAACTCGTATTCCCTACATCCTGGCACGCATATAACCAATGCATAAATGAAAGAATCAGAAAATCTAATTACTATATCCTGGAACCTTCAGTTATCAAATGCAGGGAAAGAAATTTAGAAAAACAATATTTCTACACATTGCCAACTGAATGATGAAAGAGTTGGCTATGGCATTTTCCTACCCTACTTAATGTTGATGTCCAATGCTCTAGTCCAACTCATTAATAAAATGGATGAGAAAATGCTAGATAACTCCATCTTCCCAAAAGCATATTATGCATCTGCTACCCAAGTATATGACGTAGAAAATAATCTGGGATTTATGCAATATGATAATTAAAGGGAATTTTGCTATCACGGGTATCAACACCGTCTTCCACCCAAAAAATAACAATGCAATAAAACAATGAAGGTATTAAAGCTCCAAAAGTTATACCTATGAATTAATTGGAGAATATTTGCAAAACACATAATCTCTACCAAATACCTTCCACAACTCAAGGAAAGGAAACTAAAGCTTAATTCATTCAGAGACTTGACATGAAAGGCTCTCACAGGTATAAAGGAACAGCTCCACTAATAGTTGAATCATATCCAACTCTAGTACATCCTTTACAATATACAATCCCAAACTTAAATTCAAGGGCCTCATTTGAATGCAAAATAGACGTAAACATACAGATATACCAGAAATATGTGTCAGCGATGATCCCTAATGTTATCCAGTTCGCTCTGGTCAGAATACATGCAAAACTTTGGGCCTTATTAATAAATTACTAAAGGAAATTAAGCAAAACCAAAGGATTGCTGCATCCAAGAATAAACGCAAATAAAGGAATCAAACTCACATTATCATCTTTTCCATTGGTGGAGACGGAGGCCCTTGCTTTAGCGTTGGTCAGAATAATGACATCCCTGTTTCCAGCTTCATGTATTGAAGCATGTAAAAATTCCGTGGACAGAATGCTACAAAACAAACATCAAGCATTAAAATAACCTTCACAAGTTACGTCTTATGACCATGCTCCCAATATGAGGAAATAAAAATTGTATAATCTTCAATATTTAACTGATGACATGCATGTTCCAGTAGTTGATATTTGGAATAATATTATCTGTACTATTAGCTTAATTGTAAAGGATTCCTTTAGTTCTCTTGTCCATATGAGACACATAAGAGGTCATTGTGACTAAACTTCAGGACATTGAACAATTAAGTCTTAATTGCTTCGAATCAACCACAAAAAGATTTTCCCAAATGCTCCCATCAGATCTTTAAGAATCAATGCTGGCAAGCTTCCCTCCTATTTTCCCGCCTGGATTTGACATCTTTTCCAAAGTGGTAAGTCTAGTACTATTTAAATTTAGCGAGCAATCTCACAAAATCCTTCTTTAAAATATCTGCAATAGGTCCTCCCTTTCACATTTAAAAAACCACCCGTTTCCTTTCCAATCCCCTTTTGGTATCTCACTCATGTGCCTTGCAACCAATGAAAATCGACTTGCAGTTTGTGCAATAACTGCTAAAAACAAGTATTAATTAAAAAAGGGGTACCTGCTTATGGACTCTATTGAAGCTGCTACATGATCCCGAAGGTGACGGAAGCAATGCAATCCAGTCAACTCATCTCCATCCTATCAAAGACAGATAATGAGTAAGTTTTAAGGAAATTATAAGTCACATAGAAGTATTCTCCACATTCAACCAATATGACTAATCATTCAAAAAAGACCAAGCAGCTACTGAAGGCTAAAAGGTAGAAAAAATTGAAGAATTATAGTTAGTTAGAATTAGTAAGTTTTGTTTATAAACAATATTCAATAAAGTCCTACACCCAGGAGAATCAATTAGTTGAATGGTATACTGAGGCTCACCAACAAATGCTGCAAATCATCAGTGACGTCCAAAGCTCCAGCACAATCTGACGATGCAACAAGCTGCAAAAATTCAAAAGCAATATATAGCATCACTCAAAACCCCCCAAAAGAACCTTCTACTTCCAGTCATACAGCCATAATCACACAGTGCAAATGCAAAGAAGTAAAACATCAACCACACAACCAAAACAAGCTTCCAAAATATCAGATGATACACAGATTTTATCAGAACTAAGAAAATCTCAAAACACAAATAATGGGCAGTTAAGGCGAGAACCATGTTAATCTGGAACCAGCATTCTGATACCAAGTTCTGTACTTTTCGAAATAAGAGCAAGAATAAGACAATAAGAAAAACTCACCAATTTAAGGGTTGACAGAGCTTGATTTACATTCAAAATAAGGCCCAACTTGTGTTGTAAAGCCAAAAGATTACTCCTCGTAGCATTCAACTCCTGAATTCGCCTAGCGGACTCCACCAAATCCTTATCCAAAAGCCTAATAGTCTCCTTCAACTCCCGAATCCTCCCACACCCTTCCACAATCTTTCCATTAAGATCCTGCAACTGCCCCTGCGCCTCAAAGAACGAATTCGATCGCAAAGAAATCTCCTTCACCAAATGCAACTCCACCACATCCAAATACTGTGACAGCTTCTCCTGAAGCCCCAAATTCTCGGAAAAATTCGAGAAAGAGTAATCTTCCTTGAAGTAGGACGCAGGAACTTCCCGCAAACAGGCTACAAGCGCCTCGCCTTGGCCGCCGATTGACTCCTTGCTCTCTTCTACGGCAGCATGCTTTCGTATGTCCTCAAATCGGTGGTAGGGCTCGGTGACGGAGGCCAAGTATGTGTGGAAATCAGATCTGGAGAGCTCCGACGAAGCTTTGTTTGAGATGAGAGGAGAGAACTCCGGGAGAGCGACAGCGGAGGAGGACCACCACCAGGTGGCCCAAGAGCCGTCGGATTTGCCGACGTGAGGGTTGTTGAGAATGGAGGAGAGGCTTTGGCTGCCGGCGTCCGATACGGTCTTGCCCAAGGTGGAGGAGGAGGAAAATGTACGGTGGGGACTGATGGTTGTTGGGGAGTCAACAGATGACCTTCCCCATGATTGGGAAGGCTGTGAATCCATTTTGGTGCCTAAAGGATCTCGGGATTCACCATGAATGAAAAGCTTTTGGTCTGATTACAATTCCCTTAAAATAAATTGGTGAATAAGGAAAAAGCAGATCTTATTGTAGAGGAAGCGATCTAGAGTGGATTGGAATAGAAGCACAAGCACTAGACGGGATTTTAGTTCCTCTCTCTTTTAATTTTTAATTAGAAAGCTTTTGCCTATTGCCTTGGACGCCACTAGTGATGGAGAGAGACGAAGAAGCATAATTTTAAATGATAGTTAGCTTACCCAAACACAATTAACATTAATTTGGACCTCTTTATAAATGCAGTCGATTAAAATGTTAGAGTTTTGTCTCCCGCAAAAGATCTATTCGGTTTGAATGAGAATTAGTCTAAGTATGAATGGCTTAAAGATACTTTCCTATAATTAGAACCCTCCGAAGACACTCCGGGGATTAATAAAAAAAACGTTAATTTGAAGTTAAATATAAACTTTGCTTTCTTTGTAATGTTATGTAAGCTGGGCCGGACCATTTATTATGTTGTGTAAGCCTGATAGGAATGATAGGCTTGAGTCCGGCCCGCCCAATTTAAAATCAAGGCCCAATTTTCTTTAAAATTTTGATTCCAACAATATACAAATCATTGTCATTTTGTTAAGTTTTAATTTTCATTCACTTAAGTTTATTTTGAACATTTTAATAACGTAGAGTTTATTAAACCTTAGGGTTCTAATTGTATTTTGGTAAAAAATTTAAAGTTTAAAATGCAATTTTGAACACTAGTTATATATCAAGTAGGAATTTTTCTTGTGTTTACTTACAATCATATACAATTTCATGTTATATGATTTTACAAATATGCCTCAAATGTTACATTGATGATTAGAAATTGTAAATTCATTAGTAATGTCATCATTGTAAAACCAAGATTCTTAAAAAATTATTCTTACTATATATTAGAAATTGTTTGGCTGTATTTTTATTTTTGGTTGAAAATAAAGACTTGTTTAATTGATATTTGTAGTCAAAATTAAAAACAAGAAACAAAAACCTATTTAGTTTCGTTATTTTTATTTTTATTACTACAATATTAAATTTAATTTAATTCATTTTTTAACATATCAAATTTTATTCTTAAATTAATTAATTATCATAATTATTAAAAATAGAAAAGGTGTGAATGTTAACATAATTAAACAAATTTATACACAAGTTTATATAATAAGAGTCAAACATAAAATGTAAAAATTATATTAATTCATTACAATTAAATAATTAAAAATATTCTTCACGTTACAATGTTTTAGAATATAATAGCACCTGCATTTACATGAAGAAATATCAATTAATTATAACTTTCATTAATATAATCATCTAACATTTGGAGCAATAACATTTTGGAGATACCTCCTTAAGAAATTGTATCTTTATTTACATTTTGACAATTTGTTCTTTATTTTGAGCACAAAAACAAACAATTCGTCACTTTATTTATATACTCTAATAAAATTATTGTGGAATTAGGCTATAATCATTAGTCAGTATAGGCTACTTTTATTCAATAGATAAAGTTTTCTTAGATCGAGAAATTGCATTCTAAAATGTATATATATATATTATTGGTGTTAACATAAACATTTAATTTTATGTAAAAAGCAATTTGATCATCCTAATTAGCCGAAAGTATTAGAAGAAATTTTCAAACTCAATCAAATATGCTCTACCTGCTTGTTTGCTAGCAATACTCCCCCTCAAGTTAGCGAGCACAACTAACCAACTGGTTGTAGGATATAAACTAATTCTTTTACCATTACACTGTAACCATAAAATTAGTCATAAAAGGTTCCGAACCATTTTGACAAAGTTAAGGATAATAATTTTATTGAAATATTTTTAAAAGAAAAGGATTAAATTGATAAAACTAAAGTAAGAGAATTAAAATCATAATACGTTTCAAGGTTATTTTTTTGTTTAAAAAATCTATATTTGTATATATAATTAAAGTAAAGACAAAGTTGTATAATTTTGACAAGTAACACCTTAAAATAATATTTAGAAGAAGCGATTATATATATGTGTATGTGTATGTGTTTGTGTTAGAATTAGATAAAATGATTATGTATATGTGTGTATGTTAGCATCATGAATCTTTGGAATGATATCTTTTGATCTCATCATTAATCTTTTTCTGCTTCCTTGTATACTTCTACAAAATGTTAAAATAATTAAGATAGAACATAATCACATAGATCATATTAAATAGGATATTTGCATATGCTTACAAAAAACAAAAATCACATACTTGGATTATTGTTATACCGATTAAAAAAAGTTAGAATGCAGATCTCCTTATACAAAATTTGTTGTTAAAAGATATTACTTATCTTTTCGTTCTTTGGTTATTAAATTCAAAACCTTAACTACCTTTGGTAGTTATTTAAAAAATAATGACCATAATACCCCTTATGGTATATGTAATTCATTATCTCCCACTTACGTATGATGCGTTTTAATCTAACTAAAAAACTCTGCAGTACTCATACTTGTTTAATGATCAGTGTGACCAGTATACGGCAAGAGTACATTGCCATATATCTATTAGGAGTATATAATATCTCATTTAACAAATTAATCCTGAAACTTATATGTCCTTGAGTAGACATATTTTAGTTCATATATCGCATTTGCACTTTTCTTTTATCTCATTTAGATTCTTATATCATGATTGTATTCAAGTTCTCTACTAAAGAGATGATGGTCATTTACGAATACTTTTCATTCGAGTAAATTATCTAAATAAACGATCTTCCTTTATTCTCAGTTCTCTTCTGAATTAAATTTAATTTGATTTTTTATAATTATTCCATAGGATCTCATCTTACATAATCTTTTAGCAATAACCTAAATTAGCAAATCTTAAATTCAATTCTCAAGAATGAGATAAGAGTCATAGGGGTATATGATGAGGTTCTTCTTAACCTCAAGGGTCTCACACAATATAAGAAGAGTTCTGGAGACCTACATTAATCCCTTTTGTGGTCAGGTTTGCACACATCATATGAGTCATGTGCTACGATATTTATCCACTTCATTTAACTTGAATATCTTTCATTCAAGAAATATCGTACAGATGATAGTTCAAAAATATTCAATGTTTAACTTCAGTTCACTTATCTACTCAAAACCCGTTCAAAACTCATGTCTGACAACGTAAGACAGATATAGTGATTAATAAATTACTTTAAACCAATTTCCTTGCACCAGTTATGATTTAGGTTTCTCGCTCTTAATTATCACCTAAATAATAAACTCATATTTAGTGAGTATAAACACTAGAGGTGACTTCCCGTGTGAGAGGGCCAATATCTAATTTATCTAATATACTTGTGATTCATCCCAAAACATATTTATACAAAACATATATATTCATGAATCAAATGATACGTAATGTATAATCTTTATACTACATTATATCCAAAATATGACATTATAATGAGTAAACATACACAGAGAAATGTTTATCAGTACGTATCAACATCTACGTAGTCCTAATGACTTTACATGCCCAATTTATACATCTCTGGAAATTGACTTTGTCATTGGGTCTGCCGTCATATCTCATGTATATATATATTTCATGTTCACTTCTCCTTGTGCAACTATATCCCTCACATAATTGTACTTGGTATCTATGTGCTTTGACTTGCAATAAAATTTGGAGTCTTTAGCTTAAGCGATTGCAGCCTGACTATCACAGTTAATGGTTATTGGATTAATTTCTCTTTTAATGACTCCCAAATGCACTAAGAATTGATGAAGCTACATACGCTCGTATACTACAGTTGAGAATGCTATAAATTCAAATTCCATTGTGGATAATGTAATGCAAGATTGTTTCTTACTCTTCCATGATATTGTTGCATGGTTTAGTAAGAATATACACCCTGAGATAGATTTTCTTTCATCTAAATCTCGTCCCCATTTCGCATTTGTATACCCTTGTATATGTAGATCATTACCTTGATAACATAGTGCATAGTGCATAGTCCACAGTTCCCTTTAGATACCTCAATATTCTCTTTGCTACTTTCCAATGTGCTTCGCTTGGATTTGATTGATATATGCTCATCATCCTAAAAATGTAACAAATATCTAGTCTTGTACGCATCATTGCATAAATAAGACTTCCAACTGCACCAGAATAGGGAACATTCTTTATTTGTTCCCATTCTTGTGATGTTGACGGGTAATTTCTCTTACTAAGGCCTTTGTTTTTAGCAATAGGATTTCTCTTGAAATCTTGACTCCAAGAATGTATGTCACTTCACTGACGTCTTTCATTTCAAATTCAGATAATAACCAATATTTGATTTGCGTAAGGAACACATAGTCATTATAAGCAATTAATATATCATCCACATATGAAGACAAAATCGTTAATTTATCTTTGGATCTCCTATCCTACACACAACGGTCTTCATTGATCATTCGAAAATCATACGAAATGATTATGTTATGAAAACGAATGTACCATTAGTCTTGAAGACTACTTCAGGCCATAAATTGATTTTAATAACCGACATAATCTATTTTCTTAACCTACCTTGATGAAACCTTCAAGTTGTTCTATATAGATTTCTTCCTCTAATTCTTCATTGATAAAAGCATTGTTTACATCTATTTGATGTAACTCAAGATCTATACTAGCTACTATAGCCAGAATAAGATGGATTGAAGCAAACTTTACAATTGGTGAAAAGTTTCCTTGTAATCAATTTCCTCCTGTTATGTATTACACTTTTGCTACAAGGTATGCCTTGTATCTTTCGATACTGCCATAAGCTTTTTGCTTTATTTTGATATCCTACTTATTCCCAGGGAGGTCAACCAAGTCCCATACCTAATTGGAGCTTAAAGAATTCATTTCTTCTTTCATTGCTTTCATCCATTCTTCCTTAGCAGGGCCAATAAGACCCTCATTTACATTCATTGGCTCTTTTTTCCTCTCATGGAACAATCATATTAATTTCCCCTTCCATACCAAAACAACATCGAGGAATTATTCATCAATTACTTCATCTTAAATGAGGAGGTTTATCATAAACAAATTCATGATTGATTTTATTACTCCTACTTAGATTAGTCATCATAAAGAACCTTTATATGAAATTGCTCCCACTTTGTTGAAATTCCTCATCTTGATTCTTCATAATGGAGTAGTTTTGATCAAGTGACTTATGTAACAATAAGTCTTTACCTATTTCGCCTTGCTTTGGAAAATCATTCTCTAAAAATTTTACATCTTATGATTCAAATTCAGTTACACCTTCATTACCTTATTCACCAATGAACACATATCCTTTTAAGTGTTCTGAGTTTCTAATAACAATACTTTTTCTCCCTCTTGGGCCTAATTTTTCATGTTAGTGAAAGAGATCATGAACATAGGCTGCACACCCCTACAGTCTGAGACTTGACACATTAGGTCTCCTACCAGTTCACAACTTATATATGTGCTAGTAATTGATTTCGTGGGCACATGATTAAGTACATAGGTGCCTGCTAGCAACGCATCACCCCCAAAGGTGATTGTAAATGTGTTTGGGCCACCATGGACCTAATCATTTCTAATAGCATCTTATTTCATCTTTCAACAATGCCATTTTGTTGTGGGGTTCTAAGAATTATTAACTGCCTTTTTATTCCTTTCTCATTACATAAATCTCTGAATTTGTTTGGCAAGTATTCTTGTCCACGATCAGTTCGTAATGCTTTTATTTTCTTATATAATTGATTCTCAGCCAAGTTCATGTACCTTATAAAACAATCGAATGCTTTTGATTTATGAGAAATCAAATAGACATGAACATACCGAGTATATTCATCTATGAAGGTGATAAAATAAATTGCCCTACGTCTAGCCCTTACATTCATTAGACCACATATGTTAGAATGAATTAATTGCAATTGATATAAAGCTTGTGCTCCCTTTCTAAATGGCTTTTTTGCTATTTTACCAGCTAAACAATGCTCACATGTAGGTAGATCTACTTGACTTAGATTACTTAAAAGCTCTTCTTTAGTTAATCGACTGATTCAATTTTGACTAATATGACATAGTCTAGCACGCCACAAAATTGCATCATTGTTGGAATTACTAAATGTAAATAATGAATAAGTAATATTATTATTTTTCTTTAACATATTCAGTACAATAAAACGACACATAAAAAACCATGACCATAATTAGTAGATCCAAGATACAAATCCATTTGACCGTTGTGGAAATTTATATTGAAACCAAGTCTAACTAACATCAACATAGATAAAAGATTCCTACGAATCTATAGAGCAAATGATACTTCATGTAAAACGAGGGGTCGTCCTCCACGCATGTCCAATTTACACGTACCAATTTCTTATACAGTAACTCTAGAATTGTCACCTACATAAAGCTATCGACTACCACGTACGCGTTTGTGAAACTCAATGA
Organism: Erythroxylum cassinoides; assembly: GCA_027478405.1. Taxonomy (NCBI): domain Eukaryota; kingdom Viridiplantae; phylum Streptophyta; class Magnoliopsida; order Malpighiales; family Erythroxylaceae; genus Erythroxylum; species Erythroxylum cassinoides. The sequence continues at coordinate 59,559,921 of JANIPM010000003.1, forward strand.
AGGCATCTCTATCCTTTGCTATATGGTTGGTTGCTCTTGAGTCTGCAATCTACAAAAGATGTGATTCAGTTAGAAAAATAGAACATGAAACATTCACATAACAAATGTTTGTATTATAAAGCTGTACCTTCTTGGGTTCGGTACAATCTCGAGCAAAGTGGTCCTTATTATTACAATTATAGCACTTCACATGTTTCATGTTCTTTTTCTTGAAGGGACATTTTTGCTTTCCACATTGGATCCATTTTGCCTTCTTGGATTCCTGAGAAGAGTGGTTGAATCTCTTATTCTTCTTCCACTTGGGTCTACCATGATGCTTGCATTTCTTGTTCATAGCTCCATGTGACTTAGAACTAACTGCATATGCCTCATAAAATATTTTTAAGGCTTCAAGACGTTTTTTCTCCAAGATGGGATGCCTCGTAGCATCTTCCATTGTCTTGATGTTCTCATTATGAGTTAGGTGTATCTTCATATGCTCTCAACTTTGAGGCAGTGAATGAATCGTAGCTTGTACTTGTTGTTTATCCAAAAGCTCATGACCACCATCTCGTAACTCACTTACCATGTTGGACATTTGCCTCATATGCTTTTGCATTGTATCATGTGGGCGCTTCTTATAAGTATCAAACTTAATTGTAAGTGACCACACTTTGGTAACTAAAGCACCTCCAAAATGAGTAGCCAATGTGGACCACATGTCCTTTGCAGTTTCGAATTTACGAAACTCTCGCATAATATCATTGTCCATGCTACTCAGATATGTGATGCGAGCTACAGAATTCTTCTTTTTCCATAATTCATATGCATCATGGTCCCTCTTATGTTGGGTCGTAGTGCCCTCCTCAGGAACTATCATTGTTAGATTTAATGGTTTAAGAGCCTCTTACTCCTCCAGCACATATTGGATTTTCATATTTCAGATGTCATAATTGTCACCATTGAGTTTCTCACCCCTATTGAGTTCGGCAACAATTTTCTTTGAAGCAGTAGCCATTTTTTTGTTTGAAACACTACTTTTCTACAAGAAGAAAGAAATATATATACACATTAATGTCATATTAATTGTTCATAGATTAAATAATTGGATCACAATTGCTTATGAAATCAAAAGTCCACTAATGTGTTCAATCATCATTAATACAACAATCCAATCCTAATTACCTTACTCTAGATGAATTCCTATATGATATACATGTAATCATACTACATAAAAAGCAAGACTTTGTTCTTATAAAACAACATATTGCATTAAATACGCTACAACCTACAAATAGTCTATAGATAATGAACCCTATGTGGAAATGAGTTCACGAGTTCGTGTGACATAGTTCACGAAGCTCGATATATAATAGCTCTTACTATTTCTATTAGAAGACCTGTAGGATACAAAGTCCTAACCAACTCCCTTTTACGCTTCTTTTTAATAAATATCATCACTAACAAATTATAAATCTTCTCATTAGGCATATTATTCCAGAGCATTCGTAATAGTTCGCCTTGAGGCTGAGGTAATGTTGCAAGCAAAGTCATGTACTTTACTTCAACATCTGTATAAGCTAGATAACCTCTAAGGAATAACTCTTGCATCATGTTATCAACTGAAATAACACGTTGTATTAGATCGTCTTTAGGCTTTAAACACATGTTAACTAACTTTACTTACTTATTGCCAATGCGTCTCTTCTGTGCCTTACATGAAATAAGTTTAAGTGTCCACTTAATAATAGGCATCTTCCTAAAAAACAAAATTTCAGGAATCAGAAGAGTACACAAAATAACAAATTATTTTGTCTAACACATAGTGAACTCATGCTAATAGTATGAAAACAATTTAATTATATTAGCAATTTATTGAACTGATCAAATTATGTTATTAATATCTAATCAATTAGAAACTTATTTATAATATAATCATATTCAATATGAATTAGAAACTTCTTTCTAATTTAAATCATAATTGAACTATTCAATTTATATTGGTTTAATTAGAAACTAATTTCTAATAAAACTCCTTTATAATTTCAACTAAACAAATTAGTTTTGATTTAATTAGAAAACATATATATAATTTTAATTCAATGAAAATAAAATAATTAGAAAACTCATTTATGTTTTTGTTGGTTTTAGAAACTTATTTCTAAGTTCATTTTAACTAAACAAATTAGTTTAGTTTTATTAGAAAAAATTAATTTATAATATTTTATATTAATTATAAACTAATTTAACTAACTTAATTAGTTTGTGTAAATTAGAAAACTTATTTCTGATTCTTTATGTTACATTTAATTTAAAGCATATATTAAGGTCTAGCCCAACCTCAATGCTATTATTAACACCTAAGCCTTCAATCCTAATAAAAGAAAGTCATATATTATCCATCCAGGTCATAGCCCATAAGGCATCACATAAACATGACCTATTCATTGTTTGCTAGCCTAAAAGGTTATTTTCACTTTGGATCACAGAACTTTAACCTTTTCTCTACATATCAATACAACCTAAAACTATCACAAGTTTATTATGTTGGATCTCAAAAGCCCAAAGTCTTAACCCATTCTAGGTTATCATGACACATATATCCAAAACACCATTTGTTAAGCCTTTGTCTTGTTATACTTGCTCATTTAACAAAACATGTAACTTTTGAGAGGCCACCTGCCTCTTGGTTGTTTTCAAGAAGAGAGGTCTTCTTCCTCCTCTTCTCTACAATTCGTTTTATCCTCATTTATTTTCTTTTTTTAAATCTTTTCTGGCTGCTGATGACAGCAAAGCCGCTTCTCTCTTGGAGGATAACTCAAACCTTATTCAGTCAAGTTTTGCTATCTTGGTGTTGCAAAAAAAACTTCTAAAGAGAGAAGTAATGAAAAAATCTTGTATGATATACTCAAATAACTCATGAGCCTATTATGATATAGCAAGAAACATAGTATATCCAAATTCATGATATTCGTAGACATGCAAATAATTATTCACAAATAATCAATAGCCAAATTGTAACATAGAGTTCAGCATCTTGATGTTAGCATGCATATATATATATATATATATAAACCCGTTATGATACTAATGTTAGAATAATTAAGATAAAACATAATCACATAGATTATGTTAAATAGGATCTTTGCATATGCATACAAAAAACAAAAATCACATACTTAGATTATTGTTATAGTTCTACTGGTTAAAGAAAGCCACACTGCAGATCTCCTTATACATAATTTTTTATTAAAAGATATTACTTATCTTTTTGTTCTTTGATTTTTTTTTTTTGAGGGAAAACAACCAGTGCATTGAATTAAACCAAAGTTCGAATACAAAGGGGAGGAAAAGGAAAAAACTGAAACTCTGAAAAAGACAAAGCGCTACGAGCTAACGTATGGGCAATTACATTGTCACCCCGACGAATCCAAGCAACAACAATGTCAGGTCGGCGCGCCAAGAGAACACGGCAATCGTGAATAATACCCCCAAACTCAGACCAATCAGGATCAGAACACCGTAAAGCCGATATCAAATTTTGGGCATCAGTGAACACAATACCCGGATCCGGGCAGCGAGAAGAAACCTGCTCCAAAGCAAGGCGCAGAGCATATGCCTCGACCGAGCGAGGAGGAAGACACCCAGACCGAACAGAGTGAAAGCATGAACAAAACTACCATCGACAGCTCTCGTAACCGAACCTGAACCAATACTACGCGACGCCGCAAAGACAGCGACATCTGTGTAGCATCGCCATCCAACCTGAAGACCACCAAGAGCACCAGACACCTGGGCGGGTGGAGAAGGAATCAGCTGCCGTTTACGCTGCTGAGCAGCGATCCAGTCAGTATAACAGTCAAGAGCGTAGTGAAGAACCACACCAGGCGGAACTGCCTGTTGATGCCAGAGGACCACGTTTCTGGCCCACCAAATCTTCCAACATACCATTGCAAACCCCTCGACTACCGTGGAATCCGGTATAGCACATAGGGCTGTAAAGCAATCACGCAGAGATAGATCGACAGAGGCACCCCCTCTACCCCATAGTTGCCAAACCAAGCGGGCAAAAGGACAATGCAGCAGCACATGATCGATCGTTTCCTGAGGAGCACCACACCCACACCCGGGGTCAAGATGAAGGCCTCTCTGCGCTAATCGTGATTTGGTAGGCAAAAGGTTGCGTAACGCTCGCCAAAGAAATTCGCGTACCTTAGGAGGGACATGTAACCGCCAAAGCCTCTGCCAATTAATGTCAGGATAGGTCTCCGGAACACGGGTTAAGTAGGAAGCAACATAATAACCAGATTTAACCGTATAAGTGCCACGCCTGTCAAAATGCCAAATGCGACGATCTACTAAAGAAGAAGAGAGCGGAATTGATAGGATAGTATGTGCCTCATCAGCATCAAATAAAGCGTGTACCTTGTCAACATCCCACCGAGTTGTGGAGGAAACAATAAGGTCAGCAACACGCAGGTCAGAAACATTGGAGGTAGAAGCAGTAGCAACATGAAAGGCATGAGCTCTCGGTAGCCAAGGGTCAGACCAGACCTTAACAGCCTGGCCGGTACCGACACGCCACCGGAGTCCCGCACGAAGAACAGAAACTGCTTGATGTATACCCCACCAAGTAAAGCTAGGGTTATGGCCCAGACTAGCGGACAGAAACTCACCTCGAGGGAAGTACCGAGCACGATAGAGCCGAAAAAGAAGCGTAGTCGGAGTGGTCAGAAGTCGCCATCCTTGCTTGGCAAGCAGAGCCAAATTAAAACAGCGTAAATTGCGAAACCCCAAACCACCATCGCTCTTCTTCTCGCACATGCGATCCCAACGCAACCAGTGAAGTTTATGGGCGCCATCATCTTTCGTACCCCACCAAAAGGAATTCATCATCCGTTGCAACTCGTCGTACAGCGAAACAGGCAGCAAGAAAACACTCATACTATACGCAGGAACAGCCTGAGCTACAACCTTTAGTAAAATCTCCTTACCTGCACGGGATAACAACTTGTGCTGCCACAGCTGAATACGAGCCCAGAGTCTATCACGGAGAAAAGCAAATATTGTTTTCTTAGCACTACCAATCAAGGACGGTAAGCCAAGGTACCGATTGTGAGCAAGAGGAAGGTGAACATCAAGGATACGAGATAAAAATCCCCGCTGCACTGCAAAGACATTAGAACCGTAGAAAACACCAGACTTCCTCAAATTAACGGCTTGGCCGGAAGCTCGTTCATAAACAGACAACAAGGAACGAACCTCATGACACTGTTGTTCAGTTGCTTGAAAAAAGAGGAAAGAATCATCGGCAAACAACAGATGGGACACAGAAGGGCTATTACGACAAATGGAGATGCCCCTAATAGCTCGACGGCGCTCAGCATCAGTCAATAAAGCAGATAACCCTTCAGCACAAATAACATATAAGTATGGAGATAAAGGGTCACCCTGCCTTAAGCCACGAGAAGAAACTACCGGCCCAATCTCGTCCCCATTAACAGCAATGGAATAACGAACATCCCGCACACACATCATAATTAAGGCTATCCACTGAGCAGCAAACCCCAGAGCCCGCATCATGTGTTCGAGATAAGTCCAATCAATACTGTCATAGGCTTTACTAATATCTAGTTTCAAAGCAACCTCACCACCTGCACGCCCTGTGCGATGTTTCATATAATGCAACAGTTCAAAGGCAACTAAGATATTATCTGTAATAAGGCGACCTTGGATGAAAGCCGACTGCGAATCAGAAATAATACGAGGGAGAAGCCTTTTCAACCTGTTCGCAAGAACCTTAGCTACAATCTTATATAAAACATTACACAACGAGATAGGGCGCAAATCCTTGACTGAAGTAGGAGGATCGACCTTGGGGAGGAGAACCAGTATCGTGTCTGTGAGAGAAGAGGGAAAATGACCTGCGGCTAGCCAGTGGTTACCTGCCACAACAATATCAGGACCAATCAAGTGCCAAAAAGTCTGGAAAAAAGCCGCATTTAACCCATCAGGACCCGGGGCTTTATCCGGATGCATAGAGAAGACCGCATGTTTGAATTCAGCCGCTGAAAAAGGAGCCAGTAATGCCTCGTTGTTAGCCGCAGTGACACGAGCCGTGATTAAACCAGTAACAGCCGAGTAATCCACAACATCAGCAGAATACAATCTAGCAAAATAGTCATGAATAATAGTGTGAAGCCCCTCCTTGGTACGAACCAGGACACCCGAGCTGTCTGCAAGTTCAACAATCGTGTTTTTCCTCTTTCTCGAACTAGCGGATAAGTGGAAAAATTTGGAATTAACATCTCCATCTCTCAACCAAAATTCTTTGGCCCGCTGCTTCCACTTAATCTGTTCGAAATCTAGAAGGCGGTTCAACTCAGTACGAGTAGCAAAATATTCATTACAATTGACACTGCGCAAGGCTTCCAACTTACGTTGCAATCGTCTTTTCTCAAGGACCAAAGCCCGATCAAGATGACGACCCCACCGGTCAAGCTCAGCACATAACAACTCCTTCTTTTCCATAACACTACCATTCAACAACCAAGCAGCTTCAACCACACTGAATAACTCATCCTGCAGAAGCCATTTATTTTCAAACTTGAAACGTCGCCTATTCCAAGTCAACACAGTAGCATCCGTAGTGACCACCAGGGGAGAATGATCAGAGACGGGGGCAACACCAGTTTTGAAAAGGGCATGAGGAAAATGCTCAAACCAGACAGTGTTAGCAACCGCGCGATCGAGCTTTTCTCGCACCCAATTAGGAGTGCCGCGACTCCTCTCCCAAGTAAAAGAGTAACCAAGCCACTCAACTGCCTGAATATCGCACTCCAACAAAACCGTACGGAAACCCTCAAATAAAAAATTCGGATGATCGGCCCCACCCTTTTTCTCAGTTGAACATGTTAAATCATTAAAATCACCGATAACCATCCAAGGGATATGAACCCCACGATTTAAAGAGCGCAAAAGATCCCAAGAGGCTTGGCGCCTAAACCGCTCAGGGTAACCATAAAAACAGGTAAGAATCCACTGAAACCCGTTCCCCATACTAACTTGAAGATCCACCGAATTCTGGCTATGATGCACTACCTCAACTAAATGAGAGTGACGACAAAAAACAGCCAAACCGCCACTACGCCCAACCCGATTAACACAGAAACTAAAAGCAAAATCAAACTGAGAACGCAACTCCGCAATACGGACGTCATCCACAAGCGTTTCCATAAGAAACACCAAATCCGGCTGATGTTGACGAATAAGATCGCCCAAAGCTTGAACTGTCTGGAGGTTGCCGAGAACTTGACAGTTCCAACTGATAATTTTCATGGCAACTGGTCGAGCCGCACCTGGGCGCCCGCCAATAAGGAAGAAGAATGAGCACGGAGCTCACCTTGAGCTCCCGTCGAATCAACATGTGAAACTCGGGGAGCAGAAATATCCACCGAACGCTGCCGTTTAAGGCCCTCAGTTGGGGTAATAGGAGAGGTTTCAGGTCCACCAATGTCCATGTCCGAAGCACCAGAGGCACCCAACCCTGAATGAAAAGCACCCAGTAACGGAGTCTCATCCTCATTTCTTAACCAATGGCTCGGTGGCTGCTGAGTACGCCTGCCAACTACAGCACGAAGGGAATTATCCCAACCATAAGGGGGCGCAATAGTCGAAGAGCGGAGACGTTCAGGACAAAAGGATTCCCCATGACCAAGAAGGCCACAAATAAAACAGAACAAGGGCAGCTTCTCATATTGAAACCGAGCGAAGAAAGAGCAAGTGTCGGACATACTAATCTTCTTGCGGCGCTTAAGGGGGACACGAACATCAATGCGAACGCGGATGCGCATGTGAGGGTGAGGGCTGTGACCCAATAGCGAAGTATCATACTCCAGAAAGCTACCAATGAAATTCCCAAACTGAATAGCCAACGATTCCGACATGAGACCAGACTGCAACCCATGCACTTGAACCCAAAAATCAGCATAAATCAACGGAACCTCCAACGGGAGTTCCCCCTGTTGCAGCCGATGCAAAACAAGCAGGTGACGATTAAAATCATAAGGCCCACCCTGTATAACACGGTCGACATCAACCTGATGGAAAAATCGAAACAAATAACGCCGGTCCCCAATGTCAGTGATGGCTATGCCAGCTTGCGGTTGCCAAATATCAGCCAAAAGGTTCTGTAAGGCAGGGAAATGGATGCGGGAGGAGGTGAGCAACAAACCCACTAAGCACAAGGGATAAGTCCAACCAGAGTCGCCGACTCCTGCCGGAACTACCCAGTCATCGTCCTCACCACCAGTAAGAGATAGACCAGCGATAGCCGTATGCAACGCCATGGACAACCGAGCCACTTGCCAAAGTCGGCACCAATAGGAAAACTCCTAAGAAGAACCAAACCCTAAAAAGCGAGAGAAAACCTCGATTTTATAGAAAGACATACCTTCCACATTTTCTTTACTAAAAAAAAATCAATATTGAAAACAACTATCCAAGTCAAGGACAGAGCAGAGTCAATTTGGACCGTCTGATTCTTTTCTTAGGACATTAAATTCAGGCCACATGACTTGAGTT
>JANIPM010000003.1:59604472-59623484 GCA_027478405.1 Erythroxylum cassinoides
TTTATTATTTAATTTTTTACTCTTTAACCTGCATCATTCTTTTATTTTGTTATATTTGTATGTAGGTCTATCGGAAACAATCTTTCTACTATATAGCGATAAGATTGCGCACTATTAGACCTCCTCAAACTCTGCTTTATTGTAAAATTTCGGATGTGATGATGACGACGATGATTCAAGATTAAAAATTAAGATTCATTGTTATGTCTAGTCATGTTTAATTGACTAATGTATGATATTTATATTATTTAACAAAAGTTTAAAAGAGAAGTTTATCTAAAAATAATAAAAAAAGTCTTGAACCATATCAAGTTAGGTTGTCTTTTTCCTTATAAAAGAAAATTCACATAGCTTAACGAATGGGCTGAAATAAAAAAGGTTTAGCGTAGCAAGAGTTACGGACCAATCAATAAACCACATTGAAATGGGTCGGGCTTATGGATGCCCTTCCGAGGTCGGCCCGGTCTTTCCGGTTTCAGATAACAATAATTAACAGATACTTAAAGGCGCGGCTAAACTTAATTTCAATTTCAACCGTTGGATCGCAAGACTGTTTCCAGCTACTTTAGAAGCTCTCTAATTCTCTTAGTGGGCTGGCCCGTAGGTAATCCTCTGGCAATTTTATAATCATTCTTTTACTAGTACCATGTCACCACTCCGCTCCTGGAGAGTGCCCCTCGTCTGGGATCCACATAAGCAATGAATTCCACGCGCCCCATTGCACGCTCTGTTCTCCACGGCTTTTGTTTGCGCCATCCACAAGATCGAAGCTAAACCACGCGCTTGAAACCGAATGGTTAAGGTTCTGCCTTAAAACGTACAATTCAAAATAACACCCCCCTTCTCTCTCTTCCTCTGTTTATTTTCTTGATTTTCTTTTTGGGATAATAAAATTAAAACCTACACCCCCAACCCCCGTGCTACTCTCATTTTGTCCGTTGCATTCCCCCTTTTGTTTTTCTCTGTCTCACCTGCTCTCGCCGGCACTCGGCGGAGGAATCATAGACGGAAGTGGAAAACGTAGATCCATCCGATCGTCATAGAGGTGAAGTGTAGAGTAGATGCCCGGAGACAATGTCGGAAGAAGAGAAGTTGTTGAAGGAGGCCAAGAAACTTCCCTGGGAGGATCGGCTCTTGCACAAGAATTGGAAGGTCAGGAATGAAGCTAACATTGATTTGGCGGCCCTATGCGACTCAATTTCCGATCCCAAGGACCATCGCCTCCGTGAATTCGGTGGGTTGCTTGCTTACCTAGGGTTTCACTGTCTCTTGTATTGCTAACTTCCGTCGTTCAGATCTGACTGTGATCGGTCTTTTCTTGATTTTTTTTGTTTTCGAATAATTGTGCATTGGTGTGAACTTGTTTTTTTTAAAATTTTGATAGGTCCGCTTTTTAGGAAGACTGTGGCGGATTCAAATGCGCCAGTGCAGGAAAAGGCTCTGGATGCCCTGATAGCATTTTTACGAGCTGCGGATGCTGATGCTGGAAGGTGGTTATGCTTTCTTGTGTTTGTACTTCCTTTTTCTTTTAAATTCTTTGTGTTTTGTGTGTGTATTGTTGAACTTGGCGTTTTGAATTTGTAATTTATGTTTGATGTGTTTTAGATATGGTAAAGAAGTTTGTGATGCAATCGTGGCCAAATGCCTCACTGGTCGGCCGAAAACCGTGGAGAAAGCTCAGGCAGCATTTATGCTTTGGGTGGAGTTGGAGGCAGTTGAAGCATTTCTGGTACCTTTTTTATTCTCCCGGTGATGGCGAGTCCATTGCTATTAACTGAGTATATTCTAGGATTCCAATCGCTTTTGCTTTAGATGATTATCACTCAACTAGACTCCCTGAAGAGGACCCAAAATGAGAACCTCAAACACGCAAGTATCTGAGTTAACAAATAATGGAAATGCTGTTCTGAATCTTGAAAAAGGAAGTAACTTGCTGTTGGAATTTGTGGCATTCTTTTTTTTTTGGGTGGCCTTTCTGATGTGGATTAAGGTTTCATTTGACATTTCCTTAGGTTGGGACATATTAGTGGTACAATTTTTTTGCAAATTTGAGAGAATTATACACTTAGTTTACATATTGGCTCACAATTGCTTGAAATGACGATATTGAGAATAGTCGATAATCTATTTCTGCTGCTCTCTTCCGTTTCTTTTGCCAATTCCCCAACTAAGATATCCTCCTTATTTCATAAATGTGAAATCAGCAAGTTGAACTCATTTGAGCTTAAATTTTTTTGTGGTGAGTCATATGCAATTAGTTATTACAACATTTATGGTTGATTCTTGTATGATGCATGAACTTTGTTACTCCTTGGAAAGCAGAATCAGTATCATTGGCCAAATATCGAGTGAGAATGGAGAATTTCCTCTACCACTCTTTATGTCATGTTTTAGAGTTGTCCCAGCTCTCTATTGAGGATGATATGCACCTTTCTACCTTAGGATATAGTTTTAAGCAAGATTTAGGTTGGCTAAACCCAACAATTTGTACTATAACTTACTTGTATTTTGTGATTTTAGAGAGATTGGCCTTTAGTGTGTCAATGCCTGATGATTCAGTGACTCTGTCTTTGCACCTAGTTTCTCAAGAGTGCTAATGGCTTTCTTAGGAAAACTTTTTCTTTCTTTTTAATGGAAAATATGGAATTGGAGTGATGAGAACTTTTCAATCAGGTGGTCTGTGTGTATATACCAACATTCTTGCATCAAATTTTGGGAGTTAATGCTGGTTGGCACCTCAACTTATAGCTGTGAAAATTTTTTCATTGTCGTTTTGCCTTTTCAATTATTTATCCATTTTTGTCAGAGAAGTGGCATCTAGACAGGAATTTTTGTTCACATTTTACATTAGGAATGAGGTATCTGGCTATGTTTTTGGGCTTTGGTGCTGGTAACACATGGGGGATGGTTTGAGTTTTAGAAGGTTTTCATTTCAGAAGTTTTTGATTGTCAAACAGAACTTTGCTTTTGTGTCTACCATGGATAAATACAAAGCTATGATTTTATTTTTGATGCCACTTTTCTTTTTTCTTTTGCTTTTCTTTAGATCCCGTTCCAACCTTTTCTACATTATTTTGGTAGTTGCTAATCTGTGCTGCTTATAGGATGCTATGGAGAAAGCAATTAAGAACAAAGTTGCTAAAGCTGTTGTCCCTGCAATTGATGTCATGTTTCAAGCCTTGAGGTATTTGCATTAGATTCTTGATTTCAATTGTAAGAAGTTGGCTCTGCATTACATGAAGTTTACTGTATCGCATTTGCTATTAGTGAATTTGGTGCCAAAGTTGTGCCACCAAAGAGGATATTGAAAATGCTTCCAGAATTGTTTGACCATCAAGATCAAAATGTTCGTGCCTCCTCTAAAGGACTGACTCTTGAGCTTTGTCGTTGGATTGGGAAAGATCCAGTAAAATCGATATTGTTTGAGAAGATGCGAGATACGATGGTATGAACATTTTTACATGTTATATGGCTCTTTTTTTCCTCACATAATGGTTCATTGATTTCTTTGTTCTGTTTGTAGAGAAAAGAGTTGGAAGCTGAACTTGTTAATGTTACGGGAGCAGCTAAGCCATCTCGCAAGATCAGGTGATTGTTGCATTGGTTGATTACTAATTCGATCTTCTAATATCATTGAAAAGTATGATTTCAGCTTACTTGATGGGCTGGTTTGTTAGCATTCATTTCTTTGACCGAAGAAATAGCTATTGGTTGTCTTAGGAAAGCTACATTTGATTTTTGCCATCAGTATCATGTTGTTGTAGTTATGTATCCTGTTGTTTAATGCTAGTTTGATTTTGTCAATACAAACTATCCTTGTTTGGCTCACTTTGTCCATGTCCTTGTCATTGGTTTGACAACTTTTTCTACACTAGCAGTTGGTATGATTGAAATTTAATTGATCTTTCTCTGTTGATACAATGTTGCTTATGTTTGATGGTGCCAATTTTGAGTGTTGTGTCATTCTTATATTAGGATCCTGTAATTCCTTGACTTCAAAGCAAACTTCTTGTTGCTACATGCCAGTTATATATCTTGTTGTCTAGTGACAAGCTGGTATTTGCATCTTCGTTTGAATAACTTGGATGTTCATTAACTAGATCTGAACAAGACAAGGAGCCGGAGCCAGAAGTTGTATCAGAAGTTGCAGGTCCTGGTCAGACTGAAGAGGCTGCACCTGATGGTTTGTGTACAATTTTAGGGGTTTTTCTGTATTTTTCTTCTCCTTGACATTGCATTAACTTTTTTATCATATGTTACCCTTGGCAGTTCCTCAGGAAATAGATGAATATGAACTTGTTGATCCTGTTGATATATTGACTCCTTTGGAAAAGTCTGGCTTTTGGGATGGAGTGGTTAGCTCTCACACTTCCTATTATCTTCCTGTTTTTTGTTGGCCCACTTTGTTCATTTTTGTTGTGCATTATGTGAAACAATATGATGAATTATGATTCCTGTTGGCTTTCCCCTCATTTTGGTTGAAAAATTCTATCTTTCCTCCAGAAAGCTGCCAAGTGGTCAGAGAGGAAGGAGGCTGTTGCAGAGCTAACCAAACTTGCTTCTACCAAGAGAATTGCACCTGGTGATTTCTTGGAAGTTTGTCGGACACTAAAAAAGGCATGTTCTTTCTTGTGGATTGGCAACTACGTTATATTTGTCACAACAGCTAGTTTTGGCTGAATGCTTATTTGACGCTGAGCCTTTGGGAATTTCATTAGTTTTTCGTTTTTGGCTGAATGTACTAGTTTTCCCCAAATGTTGTGTGGTCAATCAACACAACATTGGGGGAGATCTTAGGTATGACCTGGAATGTATTATCTTATTCTCTATTTCTCTTAGGGTATTTTGGTTTGCTGGAAAGTATAACGGGTAGTTTTGAATTTCTTACCATTTAGTTGATGGGAACAGTTGATTTATAGATTTTAGTAGATCCTAATGATTTTACTAACTGGTAATGACAGTATGCGGCTATTGTTCAATAAGGTATTCCTGATTTCATTCATATCCATTTTTTGTATGCCTGGTAGGTATCTTTGTTGCTTGTGCTAATTTGTTGCATATATCGCTTATTGTCCATATAGAGATACAATATCTCACCATAATTTTTCTGCAGCTAGTTACTGATGTGAACATCGCTGTCGCTGTTGAAGCCATCCAAGCGCTTGGCAATCTTGCTCGTGGTTTAAGAACCAACTTTTCTGCAAGTTCTCGCTTCTTGCTGCCAGTTTTGCTTGTAAGTACACTCGTACACTTCAAATTGTATAATTCTCATCCACACACATTTACAGACTCATTTAGATCTAGGTTGGTCTCTATAGTTGAACTAGGTTTCCTAAAAGACTTTTTGGAATGCATGATGTATTTCACCCTGGTATACAAACTAAAGACAGAAGACTCTGTGTCACTTGTTACCTTTTCAGTCCCCACAGATTTGCAGGAAACATTGAATTATTGTGCCATGGATAGTGCTCAAGTTTGATTAAGGGGCATGAATATAGAACTTCTAGATACATTGTTATTTTTCTTATAAGACATTGTTATATTTTGAAAAACTTTCGGTTTTAGAATATACAAAATTTCATACAATGTTACTGAAATGGAACACTGTAAATATCTGATTGTTCACCTGCTCCGTCTTTGTATATGTCATTATTCATGTAACAATACTTCTGTTGATTGCTGAATTTATGAGCGTGGAAAAGCCCTGATCCTAGTTTGCTTTCTCTTCTTGTGTACTACAAGAATGTATGCCTGTATCGGTACCTTCATCTACATGTCTACACAATAGTGTATGATTACACGGCTATAAATATATTTGATAGAGATCGTTTGAGTTCAATTTATTGCTTGTTTAATTGGATAACTTTTATTTCATAGGAAAAATTGAAAGAGAAGAAACCCACTCTGACGGAGTCTTTGACACAAACTTTGCAAGCAATGCATAAGGCTGGGTGCTTAAATCTCAGTGATATTGCTGAAGGCAAGTTGATATCTCATTTTATTCGTTTGCTTTTTTTCATAATCTTATCGGTTTAGGCTTGGATCAGAGTATTGTAGCTGATTTCATGAAGTTTCAACACATAATGTTCCCTGGGTTGGAGGGCATAAGTACTTGTTGATGATAATTATTTACCTTTTCTGTGCTGGGAAGGAAATATGTCAGAATTTTTACCTTCTCAAGATTATTTTTATTCATTTCGTGGAAGTGAGTAGTTTATCTGTTGGTGTATGCTCAGCGTGGGACACATGTTTTTGAAAGTTCCAAATTGTTTTCTGACAGATATTAAGACTGCTACAAAAAATAAAGTTCCTCTTGTGCGCTCATTGACTTTGAGTTGGTTGACATTCTGTATTGAAACAAGTAGCAAGGCCGTTATCCTGAAGGTGCATAAGGATTATGTTCCCATTTGTATGGAGGTTAGTGCAGCTGTAACTTATCATTAATGTTTTGGTTTCATAGCCTTGGGTATTTGATCCATTCTATGAAAATTAATGTTATGATCTTATTTAAAGCTTAGGATTTGTAACGATCAGTTACATTGTTCCTTAAGATGGTTTTCAGCAAAAGTGCCTTATTGGAGGAATTAACCTTGCAAAAGAGCACACATGACTGATCATTTGTTGTTTGCTTATCATAATTCGTGGTAGCTGTAGATTGACTTGCGGATCTTCAGATTTATGCTTGCCTGATCTACATTTCATAAACTTTCTTCTTTATTGGATATATTTATGATTCATTTGATTGGATCTTGTAGTGCCTCAATGATGGGACACCGGAAGTTAGGGATCCAGCCTTTTCAGCTTTGGCAGCAATAGCCAAGGTAATATTATTATGTTATCTCTGACAAATATGTTAGAATTAGTCTCAAATTTTACTCCTATCCTTATACCTATCCTGCAATTTATTAGTCCGTTGGCATGAGGCCTCTGGAGAGATCATTGGAAAAACTTGACGATGTTAGAAGAAAGAAACTATCTGAAATGATTGCAGGTTCAGGAGGTGGTGTCTCTACTGGTACAGGTGCAGGTCAGTTAATTATTCCATGAGCATGTTAGTATTACTAATATTACTCGGTTTTTATGGGCTTTTCATCATGTTTTCTGTTGTTTATCCAGCTACTGGTCAATCTGTTTCTGTGAGTACATCAACTCTAGAGGTGGGTTTTACATTTTTCTTTTATATGGTGATGTTCCATTTACTTAATTTATGATACTCTACTGGTTAGTGTTGACGTCTTCTTAATTTGTATCTCATGGTAGTTATTATAATGGTCTAGTGGGAGTTTGAAATTTACTTAATTTATAATTGAAATAGGTAATAAATAAGGAGTGAACATCAATATTTGCTTGGTTGCTTATTCTTGGAAATGGCTGTTGCAGGTATCAGGAGGGTCATTTGTGAGAAAGTCTGCTGCAAGCATGCTTTCTGGAAAGAAGCCTGTTACTGCTGCTGTGAGTGTATAGTGTTCCTGCCCTCAGTAATTTTATTTTTCATACATGATCTTTGTTTGTTAGCAAATTAGTCCTACCTTTTATTTATATGCTATGTTAATGTTGATCAGGCCGGTAACAAGAAAGTGGTGCCTACCAAACCAGGGGCCACCAAGAAAGGAGATGGAGCTGGGAGGGCTGAAGCTTCAAAATCTGTTGAACCGCCCGAAGATATTGAAGTAAGCTTGTTTACTTACTTTTGTATGTTGCAGGGTCAATTGCTCAAATGATTTTCCACTGTTTCGCATGATTATTACTTTGCATATTTTGATACTTGCAGCCAGTCGATATGAGCCTTGAAGAGATTGAAAGCAGGCTAGGTTCTCTTGTACAAGAGGACACTGTATCTCAACTGAAAAGCACTGTTTGGAAGGAGCGGCTGGAAGGTAATCTGCCCTGATTCTTGTGACTATCTCCTTTTTTTGCTTGTGCAAATCAATTATATGCATATGAATAAAGGTGACTACTATTCTTGTGATGTACGATTAATTTTTAGTTTTGCTGTTTAACTATCAACACTCTCTGCGTCTCTGTTAAGAACATTTACTTGAATGATCAAGATATTCAGGCTGCAGTTGTGCTGATGTTGATAATCTAAGAGGATGTCATTGTTTGTTTTAGGTTGACGATCTATAATTTGTGACCAGATATGTGTTATAATTATAAAAGTACTTAGTCTAAGCTGAATGTCCTGTGGCAAATTACAGAAATCCATTTTCATGAGAAAAAGTTCAACAAACGAAATTTATTTTGTTGCATTGACATCTGCTTACCTTACAAAATTACATGTGATCTTATAGCTGAAAAGCTCATAGTCTATTATACTGTTTAAACTTTTTGATGGGCTATTATGTGCACCTAAGGATTTACCCAGTGCACACCTGAAGGTTAGATTCTGTGAGTTCTATATATATATATAACACAAGGTTTTGAGCACGAGGATACGTGCGGTTTGTGATATGCATATGCAACATGAACATTGATGCTACCGTTCTGTTTTTCTTTTTTCTATCCCTTCTTGTATGTTTTATGTTATAGTACTTTGCATATTTCTGTTATTTTATTGCTTTTTACACCAAGGAAATCACAGTATTCACAACTGTAGAATATTGTATCTGTTGTTACATCCTATCAACTCCTCTTATGTTGACTATAGAATATCATATTAGCTAGGGAAATCATAAAAACTTGAATTTCCATTACTTAAGGCCCAAAGGCAGGCACTGAAGTTGTTTACCATATTTGTGAAACACGTCAAGTTGGTATAGGTTAAGTTCTTTGTTTTGGTTCCCCCACACCGATAGTGATAAATTAGCTCGTGGAGGCTGTGGCTGTATGTGCTCTGGCAATTCCTATTTGTGATGGATTTTGAGCCTTCTCTTTTACTGACTGATCGTTTTTATTCTTGATAATTATTGCAGCAATATCATCTTTAAAAACACAAGTTGAAGGATTGCAGGATCTTGATAAATCGGTGGAAATTCTGATCCGTTTACTCTGTGCTCTTCCTGGTTGGAGTGAGAAAAACGTTCAGGTATTGGGATGCATGGATTCCTCAATGTTAAGAGGTTGTCTTTGAACCTCCTTTTAAAGATATATTTCTTATTAGTTTAACATTCCTGACATGAAGTCATAATGCAGGTTCAGCAACAGGCTCTTGAAGTGATTACTTATATAGCTTCAACTGCAAAGAAATTTCCCAAGAAATGTGTAGTGCTGTGCCTCCTTGGTGGGTAATTGTTCTAGAATGTGCCTTTTGTTTTACCAATTTGATGAGCTATTTCTTGAAATTTTGGTTCAGCCTTTTTCCAGTTTTACTACGAATTCTTTACTTTCCCTTTTTGTTTGGGTTTTGCCCTTTTGTCCATTGGGTAGTTTTCGATTTTTGACATTATTCATACCCATTGGCAGGTATTAGTGAAAGGGTGGCAGATATTAAAACCCGAGCTCATGCAATGAAATGTCTTACTATATTCTCCGAAGCTGTAGGTCCAGGCTTCATTTTTGAGAGAGTAAGTATAATTGTGATTGATGTTTCGTTTTGCTCTAAACATTTAGCTTTCTAACTTTTCTATTCATCCTGATTGTTATGCATGAGGATAATGCATGTGATTTTTTGCATCTTATATTGTATCTACTGTAACCTATGCGCTTAAATTATGCAGCTTTACAAAATCATGAAGGAGCACAAGAATCCCAAGGTTCTTAGTGAGGGAGTTTTGTGGATGGTTTCAGCAGTTGAAGATTTTGGCGTATCACATATGAAATTAAAGGTGATTTCATATCTTTCCTCCCCAATTGTCGTGCCTTCCATGCTCACAGCTACTTCATTGTGGCTAGTGTCAGCTATTTTACTCCTTTTGACATTCATAGAGAGCTATGCTGTCATGTTTCAGGATTTAATTGATTTCTGTAAAGATGTTGGGCTGCAATCCAGTGTTGCTGCTAGTAGAAATGCTACTATTAAGCTTTTGGGGGCTTTACATAAATTTGTTGGCCCAGGTGTGTGGTCATTCTATACGCATTTTGAATATATTAAAGTTTCCATGGATGGTTTTGACTTCATCAAATTTCAGCAGATATTAAGGGATTTCTTGCGGATGTCAAGCCTGCTCTGCTTAGTGCACTTGATGCCGAGTTTGAGAAGAATCCATTTGAGGTAATGGCTAGTTATGCTTTGAAGTTCACTATTTGGTTGCATGCTTTAAGCGGTATCCTTTTATGTATTTATTTTTACTTGAAAATGTTGTGTATCCTCAGGGTGCTTCAGCTGTCCCAAAGAAAACAGTTAGGGCACTGGAGTCTGTGGCCTCTGTTTCTTCTGGTGGACTGGATGGCCTGCCACGTGAAGATATTAGTGGAAAAATCACACCTACTCTGCTTAAGAGCTTGGAAAGTCCTGATTGGAAGGTATGGGAATCCATAAGATGTAGAGAAAGCTTTAAAGGCAGTGATGCCTTGCCTTGAACGGTTGAACTACTTGGAGAAATGGTTAGTGTAATCTTTTGGGTGATTTCTTCTTCAATTTTCAGGTCAGGTTGGAGTCAATTGATGCAGTCAATAAAATATTGGAAGAGGCTAACAAGAGGATTCAACCAACTGGAACTGGTACAACTTCAATTGCTTTGAATTTCCCTGTTATTAAGTTTAAATGTGGAGTGCTTGTTAGAAGTCTGTAGTGAAATTGAACGCCAATATGTTTACAACCTATCTTCCACATCATAGGTGAATTATTTGGTGCTCTTAGAGGGCGTCTGTATGACAGCAATAAAAACTTAGTCATGGCAACTTTGAGCACAGTTGGTGGGGTTGCATCAGCTATGGGTCAAGCTGTTGAAAAGTCAAGCAAGGTCTTCATAATCTTGACAAAAACTTTACTACTTGACATTTTCTTATTATACTTGATGATGGTCAAGTTTTTCATAAGTATGTTCCTTGCAGGGCATTTTGTCTGATATTTTGAAATGCCTTGGTGACAACAAGAAACATATGAGAGAATGTGCGTTGGCTACTTTGGATTCTTGGCTTGCTGCAGTCCATCTTGATAAAATGGTAACTGTTGTGTCCTATCATTTTTTTCTATTTTATAACATTTGTTGACAGATTGAATAATGATCTCTCTGTTCCAGATTCCTTACATCACAGCAGCTTTGGTGGACGCAAAGCTTGGTGCTGAAGGGCGTAAGGACCTCTTTGATTGGTTAACAAAGCAACTTTGTGGATTGAATGATTTGTCTGATGCTGGGCACCTTCTGAAACCTAGTGCCTTGGCTATGACGGTAATTTCTCTTTTTATCTACAAGTTCTAGAGCTGTACTTGCACTTGGCACATGGATTGGTGTTCATTTTGGAACTTTTTGCGTGCTTGAATATCTCTTTAGGATAAATCTTCAGATGTTCGAAAAGCTGCAGAAGCCTGCATCAATGAGATTTTGAGAGTTTCTGGACAAGAAATGGTAAGCATTTTGTAGCTCTTCTGATTAGTGGTCTTGTATGATGATTTGGTTATGTTGAATCTTTTATGTCTGTGCTTATATTCCTTTACTTTTCAGATTGAGAAAAGTCTTAGAGATATTCAAGGGCCAGCATTAGCTCTTGTCCTTGAACGGTTTAGGCCTTCTGGGTCTTTTGTAGGTCTGTCTCCTGGAACCTTGGATTTCTTTATCTTTGGTACATGTGTATGTAGATGATCCTATTCTAAAACTCTCGATGTTTTTTATTGTTTTATGACATGTTTTATCAGAACCACTGGAATCTGCTAAGACAATATCAACAGGATCCAAAATGAGCCTGAAGGGTGGAAAATCTGCTGCTAGTGTTACCTCAAGGCATACAAATAGGACTACAGTTTCGGTATCTATTTTTGTTTCTTTTTCCTTATTTGCATGCCATCTGATACTTAATTGGAGTAGTAATTATTAATTCCATACTTCATCAGAGAGTCATGCCAACAAAGGGTTCGCGGGCAGAGCCAATTATGTCTGCTCAGGATAGAGTTGTTCAGTTGCAAGCTTTGTTGAATGTAAAGGAGTCAAACAAGGTATGGTTGTGTCATGTACGTTAAACTTGTATTACGTGTTAAATGATGTGCTTGAGAATTTGCTTTTTCAATGTGGTTTTCTACAGGAAGAGAGGGAGAGATTGGTAGTTCGTAGATTTAAGTTTGAAGAACTGCGGGCAGAACAAATCCAAGACCTTGAGGTTTGTACCTATGGGGAGATTGTAGTGAGATTTCCTTGGTTTCTTCATCTTAGTGCATTTTGAGTGACGTATGCAATGTGGCTTCTCTTGCAGAGTGATATGATGAAGTATTTTAGAGAGGATTTGTATAGGCGGCTTTCAAGTACTGATTTTAAAAAGCAAGTTGATGGTCTTGAGATTTTACAGAAGGTATCTAGCATTATTTTGAGACAAGGATTTCAAAGCAACTAGTTTTTGGCTCTGAATCAACCATTTGAATCCAGGGACTGCCTGCTGTCAAGAGAGAAATAATTGAAGTTCTGGATATTCTTCTGAGGTGGTTTGTACTGCAGTTCTGTAAATCAAATACAACATGTCTTCTGAAGGTATAAGATTTCCTTTTGCAAATATCGCTATTGTTTTTTAAATTTATAATGTAATATGCCTTCAGTATGATGACTTTAAATATTTGCTCTTTTGGCAAATTGCACAGGTGCTGGAATTTCTTCCTG
Source organism: Erythroxylum cassinoides (assembly GCA_027478405.1). NCBI lineage: Eukaryota > Viridiplantae > Streptophyta > Magnoliopsida > Malpighiales > Erythroxylaceae > Erythroxylum > Erythroxylum cassinoides. The sequence continues at coordinate 59,617,156 of JANIPM010000003.1, forward strand.
AACTTTTTGACATGCTGCGAGATGAGGCATACACATTGACTGAATCAGAGACTGCCATATTTCTTCCTTGCTTGATAGAAAAGGTACTATTAGTTTTTACTATTTAAGTCATTCATGACGTGTCTAATCATTTTATGTAGCTTTCTAGTTGCTTATAGGATTTGGAGAACTATTCAAAATATACATTTTTCTGACATGCTATTTTCACTTTGCAGTCTGGACATAATATTGAAAAGGTGCGAGAGAAAATGCGTGATCTTACCAAACAAATTGTCAGTTCATATACTGCAGCAAAAACTTTACCTTATATATTGGAAGGCCTGCGCTCCAAAAACAATCGTACACGGATCGAGTGTGCTGATTTGATTGGATTCCTGATAGAGCATCATTGTGCTGAGGTAACAAGCAGCTGTTATGTGTGTTTTGTTGTAAAATTTTCTTATTACTTATTCTTTTTTTGTTTTTTCTGACAGATAAGTGGGCAATTGAAGTCCTTGCAAATGGTTGCAAGCTTAACAGCAGAACGGGATGGTGAAACTAGGAAAGCTGCATTGAACACTTTAGCTACTGGTTACAAGATTCTTGGTATGTATCAGATAATCCTTTTTTATGTGGTCAGAAGACTGCTTAATTTTAACCACAACTTCTTTTGTATTTTTTTTCCTTTTTCTAGGGTTCTATCACAGCCTTAAACTTGCATGCTGCTTTTTGTTGTCGATATTTGATATTTACCCTCTTTAATGATTTGAAGTTGATTTTCGCATGGTTTGGTGTGTTTTTAGGAATAATTTCTAAGTATTGAAGTATATAAGCTGCTGTACTTTCTCTCTAAATTTATCAGGTGAGGACATATGGAGATACGTTGGGAAGCTAACAGATGCTCAAAAGAGCATGTTAGATGATAGGTTTAAGTGGAAGGTCGGTATCAAGTTGAATGCGATCTTTGTATGATTTCAATGCACTCTGTCTAATATCTTTTTGTAGGTGCGAGAGATGGAGAAAAGAAAGGAAGGAAGGCCAGGTGATGCCAGAGCTGCATTGAGGCGTTCCGTTAGGGAAACTGGGTTTGTATACATTAAAATTAGTTTCTTTGTATTTTTATGGAGTTCTCATTTAGAGATCCTTATGCTCGTGTTATTCTCAGAATCTATGCATGCAAAATTGAAATACATCTTTTTCTTTTGTTATCCTTGAACATTCCATTTGTAAAGAAAGTTGTTCACTAAACACTATGATTGGTGCTCTTTGGGATAATTAATTTTTTTGTTTATACTCCTAATTGCTTGTTGCTTTACTTGTTAGGAGAAGCTCACATATCACGCTTGATTGCTTCTATGAACTTAGTTGACATGTCGAAATGAATTTTTTGGATCATTATTGTCAAATCCAACAAAGTTGTAGAAGAGTGCACTGATGTGTTTTCCGCTTTGTGGATATCATTATCTAAATTTTTCTTTACACAACAAGCTTCCTGGTATTTCTGATTTCATGAATGAAAAGTGTTTTTTTTCAATATTCCAGTCATGCACTTTTCTGTGTCTGTAGGAATTCCTTGACAAATTTAAGTTAATGCTATTGTGTAGAACTGTTTTCTAAACATCTTGCTTTGTTGGAGTCAGTTTGATATGTTTGATTTCGTATCATTATTTTTATGTAGTTTGACCATCTAAATTGCAATTCTTATATCTGTAGATTTGGGTAAATTCTAGTCTAAAGATTCATGTTTTCTAACTGATTTGTTGATCATTGCATTATTTACCTTGGTACTTTCCAGGTCTGATTTAGCAGAACAAAGTGGGGAGGTTTCACAATCTTTATCTGGGTCAATAATTACTAGGTTGTTATTTCGCTGACAATTTCCTCCATGCTGTTCTATTTTAAGTAATGAACTCCTATTTTCTCAGTCATTGGCAATGCTTTTCATTTCCAGGAAAAATTTTACTCCTCACGAACCTCAGATGGATAGGACTGCAATACCATATGCATTGGCAGGTGCCAATGGGCCCACAAACTGGAATGAAGCTTTGGATATCATTTCTTTTGGCTCCCCAGAGCAGGTTTTCCACCTAGCATTTTCCATTCTTCTATGAGCTAATCTTGTGTACTATTTCTATTTGTTTTGATTTTTTGATCTTGATTTAGGGGATAGTTTTTGTCAGCAATCAATAATTTGGCATGATTTTTGGAGCTTTAACATTTCATTGTTCATTGATGTGCATAAGCTTGCATTATGTTCTATAATAAATTTAATTAAACCTTTGGATTATGATCTGTCTTATGGAATACTTAGGAATAGAACGAAACTTAAGGTATGCCCATTAAAGCTCTGAAGCTGTTGTATTTCTAGCAAATCTCCTGGTTGCCAAGTGGTTTTGAACTTCCCTTACTTATTATGTCGTAGTTATGATGATGTGGTTAATGAAATGCAACTACTTAAACTGTTATAGCTTTATATTTTTCCATTTGTTCATTGTGCCATTCTTTACTCATTTTGATTTACGTCTTCATATTTTTTTGCTATTCTTTTTCGGATATTGATGAAATGTAATGCTGGATGTGTAATTCCTCTTTTGCAGTCAGTAGAGGGAATGAAAGTTGTGTGCCATGAGTTGGCACAGGCTACTAATGATCCAGAAGGAAGCTTGATGGATGATCTTGTGAAAGATGCTGATAGACTTGTTTCTTGCTTGGCAAACAAAGTGATTACCCTTTTCATGCTGATTAACTTGTGTTGATTTCTCTTTGATCTTTCATCATCTTATCATATAACATGATCTGTATTTCTCCTCCTTTCTTCTTCTATAAAAAGGTCCCCAAGACTTTCGATTTTAGTTTAACGGGAGCTTCCTCGCGGTCTTGTAAATATGTCCTGAACACACTCATGCAGGTACATTCTTCATTTGTAATTTCCTATTTCAAAATTATGCTCTTTTTATTTTGCTGAGTTCGGTTTTCTCTTAGCATTGAGAACCACTTAGTTGATGTCTACAAATAACTCCTAATTGAAAAGTTGGCAAAACTTTCTGGTCTGATTGCAGACTTTTCAAAATAAAAGCCTTGCCCATGCTGTAAAGGAGAGTACCCTTGACAGTCTTATAACCGAACTTCTACTTTGGCTGTTGGATGAAAGGGTTCCTCATATGGATGATGGAAGCCAACTTCTGAAAGCGTTGAACGTGCTGATGCTTAAAATTCTGGTAAAATATCCCTCAAAATTCACCTCCTTTTTCAGTTAGTTTTAAGCTCAGCTTTCATCAGTTGGTGTTTGTGTGTGCAGGATAATGCTGATCGAACTTCATCTTTTGTTGTCCTGATTAACCTGCTGCGTCCACTAGATCCTTCAAGATGGCCTTCACCTGCATCGAGTGAGACTTTAGCTATTAGAAATCAGAAGTTCTCTGATCTTGTGGTCAAATGTTTAATCAAACTCACTAAGGTAATGTTATATAATATTTTATATCTTTCTTGGAGTCTTCATAAATGTTCTGATTAGTTGCTTGATTCTTTGACAATATTCAAACTCTGTCCTTCATCCTTTCATTTGGGATTATCAACTGTGAGGCTTTCTTTCGTATATGCATATTTATTACTTTCATGTTTTGTAAAACATGTTTAACAAGTTGGTCAGGCATCCAGCACTTTATAAAACATTCTTCAACAATTTAAGTTGGTCAGATATCCAACAAACAGGATAATTTCTCCTCCAATATGTGCATATGAATTCGAGCTTGGTGCTTTAGTAACCTTGATATTCGGCTTAAGCCATGGATAATGATTCTTTACTTCATCCGGTTCATCATTTGAAATTGAACAATTTTTTCGTGATGCAGGTTCTCCAGAACACTATTTATGAAGTTGACCTTGATCGGATTCTTCAAAGTATCCATATATACCTGCAGGAATTAGGGATGGAAGAAATTAGGAAAAGGTATATGTTCTTTAAAAAATGATGCAATAATTGTGAATTTGAGACATCAATTTTTTGCCTTCTGTCCCCTCAATCCTTTGCAACTAAGTTCTATTGACTTTTTTATTTTGATTGGTCAACTCAATTGAGTTAATGTGTTCCTTTTTCCGCTTGTGGTTGTGATTCTCACTAAAAAAGAGCTGGAGCGGATGACAAACCTTTACGCATGGTGAAAACTGTTCTGCATGAACTTGTTAAACTTCGTGGAGCTGCAATAAAGGGTCACCTTTCCATGGTTCCTATAGACATGAAACCGCAGCCAATTATTCTTGCATACATCGATCTTAACCTTGAGGTGAAAAGCTGGAGAACATATTCTGCTGCTCTTCCGTTATGTTTGATTTTAGTGGTTTTTGCTTACATCTTTATCTTGTCAGACATTAGCTGCAGCAAGAATGCTGACGTCAACAGGGCCTACGGGCCAAACTCATTGGGGGGATTCTGCAGCCAACAATTCATCCACGCCGACACATTCAGCTGATGCTCAATTGAAGGTTTGTTTTTCCTAATTTCCTTCTAGTCAATTTCATGATCTTTGATAGTCAATTTCATGATCTTTGATAATTCAAACTTTTTTCAGTGATTTGATAAGTTGTTTCCCTTTCTTAAATCTTCTTGTGCATTTTGCTTTACCCAGCAAGAACTTGCTGCGATTTTCAAAAAAATTGGTGACAAGCAAACATGCACCATTGGGCTCTATGAACTATATCGCATCACTCAACTATACCCCAAGGTACGTAATTGGCATCCTATTGTCTGTATGTAATATGTTGCCATATTTTTTGGTAGCTAGTGATGGGTAGAGGAGTTTCGATGTTATTGCTTTATGTAGTCTCCTTTTGCCTGTTTAAACTTCTGGTATTTTTCAATACAGGTTGATATATTTGCACAGCTCCAAAATGCAAGTGAGGCTTTTCGTACTTACATCAGAGATGGTTTGGCCCAGGTTTGTAGTTCCTCATTCTCATATAGTTTCTGTGAAAGAATATGCACCTAACAATGGGTTTATCTTTTATCGAAGATGGAGAAGAATGCTGCTGCAGGAAGGACGCCTTCTAGTTTGCCAATATCGACCCCTCCACCATCTGCGCTGTCTGCTTCTTCTCCTGAATTTGCACCTCTTTCCCCAGTCCATACGAATTCCTTAAATGATTCCAAGTCAGTGAATATGAAGACTGAACCCACAAACTTTCATCTACCTCCCTCCTATACGGAGGACATCAGGGCTTCTAATATCATTACCTCTAGAGGTCTCATCTCAGAAAATTCTTTGGGAAATGAGAAATTTGTTGGAGGTAAATGTTTCCAGTGTCGTTCGTTTTTGTGTTCTATTTTTGTTTTCTTACAAATAGAAGCAATTGTCCTGACTGCAGTAGCCAGTGGAACACTAGATGCAATTAGAGAAAGGATGAAGAGCATGCAATTAGCTGCCGGTGGTGGGCATCCAGATTCTGGTAGTAGGGCATTAATATCCATGAATGATAACTTGAACAATGGAGTCTCTGTTCAGGCTCCAGGCACAGCTGAGAACCCAGTCCATAGTGCAGTACTTCCTATGGACGAGAAGGCCTTGTCTGGACTTCAGGCTCGAATTGAGAGACTTAAGAATGGATCTATGGAACCTTTCTAGAAGTGAGAACATCTCCGTGAGATCTGTTCCGTGAATGCAACGGTCGAGATGCTCGCACCTTCGCGATTAAAATTGGATTTCTGTATATCCTATAGAGATCGTTGTAAAATGTAGTGGCATGAGCAGTTGAATTAAATCCCGTCCCCGTGTGGGAGAGTTTTGAAGAACCAGCGGTGGCTGGTGATAAGCCGAAGAGGTTTTTATTGTATTAAGATACTACAGGGTTGTACACTGTAGGCTGTTTTCAATACATCTTCGTCATTCATGTACTTTTGTAAAAAGCAAAAATTGGTGCATACTTACATGGAAATTGGTCATGTGGTAATGACAGATTGTTGCATAGAATCTTTGAAGCTGCATATGCAAATCTACTTGCAAACTTATAAGTTGTTGATCGCTTGATCAAAACTTGGGCTTCTGCCACCAGTTCACATCGAAATGTTGGTAAGACATACAAAGCAAAGCTATTAGAGCATTTCAATGTTTTCTCTGAGCCTGCTGAGCATTTCAAAGCTTAATTGGATTCGAGCCTGCTGAGGTCTAGGCTTACCTGTAACGAGAAGAGGTGAATCTCGAGTCGGTCTGAGCCTGAATATGATACATGAGTCAGTTCATTAAAAACGCTTGAAACTAATTATATTGCTATCGCTAAAATTATATAAAATAGGCAAAATAAATATATTTATAATATTATAAATATCAATGTTATCAAACATATAAATTTATATTAAA
>JANIPM010000003.1:59637353-59648660 GCA_027478405.1 Erythroxylum cassinoides
GCGTGACTTAATGGCATATGATAATGAAGAAGGAAAATAAGGAGCCTGCAAAATTGTTTAGTTGGTAATACAATTGCAAAGGAAAAGTCTTGAAACAACTGAAAAATTTGCTTTTTTGTAATCAAAAGATTGAAATGATCAGTAAAAATTGCGTGGCAATTGGGTTTTCGCCACATTGAGCTGAAGGTGGACTCGGTCGTCGCACACACCCTGCTCGCCTCTACTACGTGCCGCATTCAGTAGGCTAATCCTCTTGTCCTGGGCATCCACGAGTTACTCTTCTGCAATTGGTTTGTTGCACATCGACACGTCTACCGAAAGTGTAACAGATGCGTAAATTGGCCGACCTCCCAGGCAGCCCATTTCACTGTAGGGGTTACTTTTTTTGCCAATACACCTTCCGGGTGTCATCATTTCCTCATGGGGGATCAGTCAGGGACTTCTGTCCCGCGAATTGTAATGTAATTAGCTCCGGCTTTCCTTTTATACAAAAAAAAAATTGCTCTTTTGTAATTAGAGGATCATATACTTGAATTATAAAAATTACCTCATCATCGTATCCCGTTCGAAGTCCCGCATTGAAGCGGGATCTAGAGAGGTCGATAGTACGTAACCTTAACTCTACGTATTACCTCTTTGTAAAAAATGATGACAATGGTAGACCAAAGTTTACCATCAGCTTTTTTGTGAATACTCCTTTTTCTTAGATTAACTGAGAGTTTCTGCTAAAAAAATGCCTTTTGTTATTGTAAATTTATGATGTTTATATCCAAACTTGCCATTCTTATGGTGAGATCATTAAAGTGACAAGGATTCCGAGCGTGTTAATGCCAGACAGAAAGAGGTTAAGCACACGATATAACTTAACTGCATCCACGGACACCTTTATGCCACTACTGACCACTACCATTGAAACAGGACAGTACGTTCTTTGTCTTCAATGACTTTGTCTTTTTCCTTTTAAGCAGCTTAAGCAAAGGTTTCTACACTTCTTTTTCCCATGGTAAACATCTAACTTCAACAATTTCAATCCGGGTTTTACACGTTCTGGTTTTCCTTTCCCTGGTATACAATTTTGGCCCTCCACTCGGTTCATTTAGCCACTATTAACTTCACAACAAGATTTCTATCCATTAGCACTTCCAAATCTTTTGTTTATGCAAATCTCAGGTTGATTGCTGGGGCTGAGGGAAAGAATGGGTGAATTTCCTATCTGGTTTCTGTAGATTTTACACCTCTTATGTGAATAGATGGTAAAGCTAAGACTTGTTCATTTAGATTAGTTGGCCTAACTTCATAAATAGTTAGGTTGCTTGGTTGGCTTATGCACTGGTGTCCATTTATTTTCTGGTGATTGACATTTGACATTACTTCTACATATTTGTCAATAACAATGTTTTCAACTTTTTGACAATGTGGTTGGGAAGGATTGGTTGTATGAATCGATCGGGGTTAGTAAGATGTAGGACTGATGGGTTGATTTCTGATCACTACATAAAATCTTATTCAACAAGTTACCACATGACCTTTTTCTCTGGGATAGAGATTTGGACTCTCCAGCACTCCGCTTTCCCTGATTTGTTGGTTTTACTTACCTGATCCTGGATAGTTTAAACTGGTTTCCAAGCTCTGGCAAACTGTTATGTGATACCTACAAATGACTCTCTTTCGATGGACTAATGGGTCTACAGTTCCTTATAGACAAGCTTGGACACGAAAGAAGTCAAGATAAGATTGGTGGGAAAGAAGTAGAGAAGAGTTGATATAAAGTAGAGAAGAGTGTAAGTATATATCAACTTGCTCTGGTTAGATGAGCAGATAGCTAAGTAAACAAGAAAAGCACGCAAATAAACGATAGCTTGAGAGGCTGCATCGATGACAAAGCAGGGTGTTGGCATCGACTCTAGCTCGTATGAATGGTTTACGTTTTCGATCACGAGGTGATACCATCGTATCGGTTACTCTGCTCACTTCACATTACTTTAAAGCATGTTGACAATAATTAATGAATCCATTACCAAACCTTGGAAGTCTAGAACTGTCATAACGTTTGACAACTTCGCCTAAACTATGGTCCAATTTTCAGAAACCATGATAACCCAGATAGCTATCCTCATTGCAGGGTGTCAATCGCCAAGAAGTTGAGGTTGGTAACCTGTGCTTGTCCTGATGAAGTTTTATCATTTTGGTGATTATCCAGCGTAATGAGAAATAAAGCTGACATTACCTGCACTGTGATGTTGTCAGGAGCAGGTAGAGTTTTTTTATTTATTTAGATTCATATCTGTCAATACACAGAACCATTTTAGATCTTCTGGCATGCATTTATGTGATTTTAGAGCCCTTCCTATGCCAGGATTAAAGAAATGAAGTTACCAACAACCCAAACCTGTGCAAGGATTAACGAGAACAGAACATTTCCAAAAGAAAAACTCAGCTTCATCTTCTTCACTAAACATCGTATCAAACTAAACATAAATAAATAGTTCTACAAATTTGCAATCACTAGATACTTGGACATTAAGCAAGCTGGCTAAAAGGCCATAATTATCCATCTTTGACTAGTGGCACATCAGGCCAAGTAATCTCATTTTAGAACACAACACAAGCAAAATCATGTTTAGTGTACACATCCCTACTATTGATTCTAACCCATCATTATTATTTTTTCAGCTACACATGTAAATCTCCCTTATATTGTGTGCCGACCCGCCATAAATTGCCGCATTTTGACTTCTCGTCTAAGAAAAGGTAAACCTATCTCCTTCAACTTCCCCTCTTTGAAGTTCTAGTACGAATCAAAATACATTGCTCCAAAGATGTTACCTTTTTATACACAATCTACATATGTATGCGGTTTCCATCAGGAAAGCTCTACCTCTGTATTCTTTGTACTTCGCCGGTGTGCCAAATTCGGACTTGTGTATTCAACATCACTATCTGCTGATGAAATATTTGATGAAACTGAAGACTCGGGGATTGTGCTTGTAGTTGGGTTTGGCTTGGATTGATTCCTTAAACTCTGAGAATTAAGCAACTCTGTCCTTGTAGTTGTTGCTTCAGAAGTTGAATGCCCTTGTGCCTCTTCAGCAAGTTTTCTGATAAGATTCATAACAGTAGGAAGAAACTTTGAAGAGATGGATAATAGCCCAGCCAACTGCCAACAAACCAATAGTAGAATGAAACCAAAAATAACATGATTATAAGAAATTTGTGCAGTTAGTATAAATACAACAGATTCCCCACGTATAGGAGTATAAAATTAGTAGTAATTGGGAGGCAAGATTCTATCTTCACAACTCACGGAGGTGGTAACCAATTATTAATCCGCTTGTAAGCCTCCTGAAATAAAAAATCATCCACATTATAAGCAGTAACCAATTTCTGGCATCACAATTAAAGAATGTTTTAACACTTGGAAATAAATAATACATGCTAAAATTGAGAGGCATTACTGATAGCCAACACCCATGCATCAGAATCCACATTAAGATTTAAGCAATAATACAGATCAAAGCACACTTCAAAGCTCACTTTTACAAACTCAATGGTCTCAGGTGCAATGATCATACCTATGTTCTAAACTCCAACCATTTTGAATATATTCTTCTCTCAAAACAATATTCAAAGATTTGCCTGACTACATCTATCAATCACAGCATAATCTCAACTCCAAAAATGGTAAGAAAACACACTTGAGCAGAAATAGCTTGAGTGACTGTAAACTCGGTCTCTGCTTTGAACTGCCTCCATATTGCCTTGCACTGCACTGGTGTAATCAGGGTATCTTTTGGAGAAACCTGTCTCATATTTGAGTCCTCTGTTAAATTTAATTTTACACTTCATGGCCAAAGGATAAATGAATAACTATGACTTAGATACTACAGAAATGCTCATCTCAAGAAACCAATCTCCACCACTCATTACCTCTTTCCATGTGCTGGATACAAGGGGATCTGCAATAGTCAAGCTTCTGTCCTGGGATGACGCATCAACAGCACCATCCATGAGAGAAGAAGAAAGAACATTCTCAATTTTATCCGGTTTCTCATCCAAGCGTATGGCTGCCACTACTGAGAGAAGTTTCAGAGACTGCAAAAGGATAATACAGCATCTTAAGTTGTACCTCAAATATAACACACAGGTAGTCATATTGACAAGTAACCTCTAAATTACCGCTGAGCGTGCATCTTTTGTAATTTTCCTAATATCTTCTTTCCCAGTCCAGATTCTAGGCATTGAGTCATTATCATGACTGAAAATTGTAGAGAACCTGAAAATTACCCAAAACTTTAATGGTCACATACTAAGAGAAAAAGAAGAAAAGAAAAAGAACTAGAATAATTAATGTAATTGAATTCTTTACCTGTCCTTCATTCGGATCAGAATTTTTCCTGCTTCTTCCTTAGCCTTTTTCTCAACCACATTTCTCGCATAATCTCTCAAAGTTTGGACCATCGTGTCAACAGTATCATTGTCCAACTCAAAACCAGTAACATCAGATTGTAACTCAGATACAGCAACTTCTGTCTCATGTTTAAGAAGCTTTCGTATTGATGGCCAAGTATCCTTTCCTCCAGCCTCAAATAGGGATTCTATGGGGTCGTTTAGTGCTACAGTGAGTTGCTTCTGCACAAGAATAACAATGAATTGTTTTTCTCTGGCAAGGAACAATGTGTTTCTAGTTCGGAGACCATTTTCAGATGACATAATTATTATATTGCAAAAAAAAGCAATCACCTCATATTTGGCTATTATTTCTGACAACTTTGCATCACATACAGAATATGCATATGCTTCAATATCACGTTGAAGTTTCTCCCGAACTTTTGAAGCATCCCATTTAGCCTGATTTATGGCAGCATCTGGAGGATATGATTAAAATCACTGATCAAATTGAAACTAAATATTATACAGCTTATCAAGCATTTTAGGCAATTTCCTATTCACAACCAGGAGAAGAAGCTGATCCCAGGACTATTCCTTCTCTGCATGTATTTACATGATGGTTCTGATTAAAATTTTTTCAAATAAAGATTTTTGAAATCCAAGCCAACCTATGACTATGGCAAGTTTCTTTTTCCATGACATAACAACTGCTGGAAACAATGATGTAATTCCTAAATCATTCTAAAGTACATAAGAGCAAACAATTTACCAGAAGAAAAAAAGATGGAAATTTTCAATTGGGGAGAATAAAAGCAAGCAACCAAGCATATACATTCCACACCAAGTTACATTTAACCATGTGCATGTTGTTTATCTGGGGAAAATACCTGCACATCCTTTGTCAAATTCAAGCATGCAAGTGTGTAAACAATTACGGACAGAAGAAGCAAATCCTTCTCCTCTGCTCAACAAATCTTCCAGCCTAGTCTTAAACTTTTCAAGTATCACAGAGCGTAAATGTCCCAATAGGGTGGTAAAAGCAGGATGCACCAACTGCATATATACATAAGTATATCATTGAGAATGATAATTACTCAGTTGAATAAATCACTACATAAACAACAAAATTAACACCAGAGGGAAAGCTAATAGATCTGCACATTGTATCTTCAGTTTTTGATTCAATCAATGTCTAACACCTCGAGTGTACAAGAACATTTCATTCAATACTTATATCAAGAGAAGAAACAACCACTGGCTTATTTCCTTCTGAGATTAGGAGAAAATGAATCATCAAGCTCACCAGTGCTTGCATTAAGTCAGATATTTGCACAGCCACAGCATAGCATACTTATGCATAATTCAGAACAGTTCCTAGAGTCGTACAAAATATTTTGTGAAACAGAGTGCATAGGCGAAACAGTTAGTCTTACACTTAATGCTTTTGATTCTAACTGCTGTCTTTTGGCACACCTCACACCTTCATCAAAATAGGCTGTCTCCAAGTCGTACCTATCGAGTGAGTTCAAGTCAAATCAGGATTACTGCAATAGTAGGTATGAAATGTCTATACTACAGACACTTAAGCATAACTGAAGCTAAATAGCTGAATTTATATGAATTAGAGATCAAATTGTGGAACAAAAGAATTTCAATTTTATAGTTTCTTCTTTACCAATTCTACACTAAAATCATGTACAACCTACATAATAGTGAATGATAGTTAAACACACCAACCGGCTAACTTTCTTAAAGACGTGAATGGTAAAAATGAGAGAGATGGAATCAAAAAATATTTAGTGATTTAGAGTATCCAAACTGCAATTTAAACCTTAATCACCACAAATTCAAGAAACGAGAACTTACTCAGAAAGGAAAACTTCCAAGATAGAGCTAAGTTTTCTGCCAAACTGTGTCACTAGACCTTCTTGAACAGCTTGTTCCAATGCCAACCAACCCTATATGAAATCTTGTCATAAGTACTGTTGATGCTAAACTAGACCATTATCATATTAACTCTTACAAGAACCAGAGAAAATGAAGGCAATGAAGTACCTCATCAGATGATAAGTGCATGAACTTCTCATTGGCAATCTCTTCACACCGCACAGTCGCAACCATCACCTAAAAGATAAAACAAAGGGTTATGTTGCAACAGTAAACCTAAAGTTAGATGTTCACTCAGGAATCAGCAGTGTTTTACCTTGTGAGCAGGAAGATCCAAATCTTTATTTTCTTTTATAATTTTCCACATGTGCTGCGCACTAAAAGAAAATCCTGAAGCAGGGACAACTCCACGCCTATCACCAGCAAGTCCGCCTGGAGAAATTGAATGGAAAAACCTCTGCCTTAGTTGAGCAACCTGCATTAAAACTTTTGCCAGGTTACAAGCCTGTAATACTAACTTGAATCTAATTTCTATGTATCAAGTGCAGAAAAAATAAGTTAACATAGATTTGGCATCTTATGCCAACTATTTTAACCAATTGCTAGGTTAAAGCACATAAAAACTGTCACTTTTTAAGGACTTTGTTCCTGAGAATGCTAGGACATATTATGAAAGTTTCAACCAACATCAAGCTTGCTACAATTCTCAATGCTGACCTGCTCTTTAAACTGCTCCTCCTTTTCTTCATAGCTAGACAAAGCAGTGACCTCAACCTTCATTTTAAAAATAAGAATTCAAATTAATGCTTATTAAGAGGCAATTAAGAAAAGAAAAGATATAGAGTAATTAATGGGGTAAAAGGATAACGAAACTTCAAAATGCAAAACAGAAATGCCACTAATAGATGGAAGGGGATATTATCTTCATACGTTGAAAAATTCACTGAGTGGAGTACTTTTATGAGCTTCAGGCTTGGCAACTGCATCCCATATCTGCAGAAATAAAAATCAGAGAAAAACTGAGTAAAATGAATAATTCACTGATTGGAGAAATCGCAAGAAGAAATAAAATAAGCTTGGCACAGCAGTACCTTTTGAATATCTTCCCTTAGAACAGGCTCCAAATATTCAAATGGAGTCTGGAGTAAGACCCATAAATAGGGCAAGTAATCAATATGATAAATTTCAAGAATGGAGTGTAAAGTAGCTAGGACAAATCAAACCCAAGTTATGAGCATTAATCGAAACCTTTGTTTTGTCACGTATAACAAACAACAGGGTAGTTTTGCGGGGGCTAAACAAGCGCATCATGACCTATTCACAATAACAAAATATCACAAACTACATTATTTAAAAAAAGATAAGCATGTACATGAAATTAATTAACAAATTCATGTTGATATAGGGAAATCCCATGAGAATAGGAAAGTGAAGTACAGCTACTAGGAAAATGATTAAGGCACCTGAAATACTGTCTTTAAGAGGGGTTTGTTGGCAGCCTGCTCACGACCAATGTCATGGCACCACCTGCATATTTTACGTAACATTTTGCTAAATAACAGATGGAGTATCTACATGTGCCTCGCATTAAGTTCTAGCTTGATCTTTTTATTTTCATGCACGTGAGCTCTAGAATATGGAGCCAATTATAGAACACTTGATGCTCATGTCAGAGTGAATTTCAAACAAATAAGCAATGCCCTTCATATGCCCAAACATAGTACTATTGCAAGATCAGGTAAAATGGAAGGCCACATCAGGTTTTTATCTTTTCTTCTTCTTTCTGCCTTTTCTCAAGGAGGGAGAAGGCAACAGAGGGGTAATCCTCTCTTGCATCAAACTAAACTAAATTATGTTTAAACATATGGAAAATTATATCGCGAAAGTTACAATGTGTTTTACACATAAAACAATAGAGTGAAAGAAATTTATGAAATGACACCAATAAAATGGTTGAAATACAACGAGGAAAGAGGTAATGTGCTAAGTATCTTAAAGAATCTAAAGAATTGGAGCCACCATCTGAATTTACCAATGAAAGGTGCAAGCCGACCACAAAATTAAGGGAAAAAGGTACGTTGAAAAATTCATACCAACACTTAACACCAGTGCATCTGATACTTCCTTCCCACTTACATTAGACTCCAGAAAATGAACACATCTAGCCAAAAAGTAGATGCCAAAAGACTATAGAATGCCAATTCAAGTGTTAAAATTGTATCATCAAAATTATCATGGACAATAAGGAGAGGGTGCAGAGGAAATAGACCTATGCAAAGGCTCCAAAGTGTGTAGTTCTAGCTCTATAATTGTCTAAATATATGTTCAAAGCAATCACATAAATCTTCTTCCGGAAACTAAGAGTTGATATGCCGAATCACAAACTCACATGTTTATCAGTACAATGTCAGCAACTGCCAAAGCAAATAGGGCACTTTGTTTCTCAAACGTAGTGTCATCCTGAAAAGACAAAACATTTTAAGTATCATTGCCCAGAATGTGGTTGAACTGATAAAGAGAATTTAATGCAATCTGGTCTTTTAGAAATCAGAAACTTGCTGCAAACAATTGCACTCCACAACATACATACTAACAAGCAAGTAGGCATGTTACAAAAGCATTTTTCTTGTTGGTCGGTATGATTTTTACTCTATATTATGGAGAATTCTTTGTTTTTTCCATTTCACATCTCTGAGTTATCATTCATCCACTGTATTTGATCTAGTATCTCTACTGAGCATTGCAAAGTTCAAATCTATCAATTCACTCCCCCTTTCTCGTTACAGTGAAGGAATTATGCTTGATTTTCAATTGATTGTCAAATGAAGTGTATAAAAATAACATTTCAATACCTCGCCTCTCTCCCTCCCATCTGTTCCTTCCAAATCCATGGCAATTGTGAATGGTTCAACATCAACACACTTTGCTATCCAAATTCCCTTGGTTGTTTGACTCCTGAAACGAAATTAGATTTTCTCCCCGATAAGCTATAATCATGACTATAAAAGGGTCAAAAAGAGTCAAAGTACCAGACCTTCCACGGTAAGCATCCATTTCCCTGAATCTTGTACGGAAAAGATGATTCATTAGGGTGCTCTTACCTACATGAAAAAGAGGGAAGATTTAGATCGCAGATGACAGATATTCACCATGTATGGAATAACATGATGCATTTACAGAAGATAAACGGAGGAAATAAACCAAAACAAGAAATAAAACTTGTACATTCTCGAAGAATGGACCAAGCTTCAGGTGTGGTGAAACTCATTTTGAGTCTGATCTTACCAAACTAAATAAATCTCCCACTATCACAGTTGTGTTGTACGAAAGCAGATAAAATATGAAGGTAGTGATGAACACAAGAATGAAGTTAAGCTCTCACTGTGTAGAGAGAAAATTCTTATTTTCAGGATGTATCAAAGAATCGTTTCAGCTCACTTAATAGAGCTACAGTCTTCGGTTAACCGTCGAAGACGAAGAAAAACTATCTAATACAAGTTGAGCTGGCAAGCTAAAAAACTAGAACCGAAAAATAAAATAAAAAAATAAACAGAGAAAGGCGGGAAACAAGAATGAGCGCCAACACCCCCCTTCAAGTTGGAGGAGGTGATTTGAACATCCCTAATTTGGACAAAAGATGATGAAACTGAGGCGAAGGTAAAATCTTGATCAAGACATCATCAAGCTGATGTGTAGTAGGAAAATAAGTAAGCTGCAACAACCCTTTCAAAACCTTTTCCCTGGTAAAATGGCAGCCAAGTTCTATATGTTTGGTCCTCTCATGAAAGACAGGATTCTTCGCAATATGCATAGCCGATTGATTGTCACAATGCAAAGTGACAGGAGTTAAAGACGTCACCCAAGTTCTTCCAATAAACGGACAATCCAGGTGAGTTCAGTTGAAGCTTGGGACGTAGCTCGGTATTCAGCTTCAGCCGAAGACCGAGTAACAATAGACTGCTTCTTCGACTTCCAGCTCAAAGGAGAATCATCAAATTTAACACAATAACCAAAAACCAAACGCCTAGTAGTAGGACAAGAGGCCCAATCAGAGTTGCAATAAGCATGAAGATGGAGAGAACCAGAACCAGTAAAATAAATACCATCACCCAAAGAACCACGAACATAACGAAGAACATGTAATAAGGCGTCCATATGATCCATGCGAGGACACTGCATATATTGACTGAGGGTCTAAACAGCGTAGGAAAGATCTGGACGAGTGTTCGTAAGAAAATTCAGCTTCCCAATGATTGTGCGGTAGATGGTGGGATCAGCAATAGGAGTGCCACTTGTAGGACCAAGCTTAAGATGCAAAGGGAGAGGAGCACAAGTGGACTTACAAGAAAGCATATCATCTTAAGGAACAAGAATATCATATACATAGACAACAACAATTGTAATTTGCCCTGAGGTCCTCTTAATGAACAAACTATAGTCATGTTTCGAGGACACAAAACCAAGATGCAAAAGAGCAGTAGGCAATTTCGAGTACCATTGGCGACTAGCCTGTTTGAGCCCATAAAGCGATTTCATCAAGCGACAGACTTTGTTCTCAGGATTTGGAACCCAAGAGGCATCTTCATGTACACTTCTTCATGTAAATCACCATGAAGAAATGCATTATTAATATCAAGCTGAAAAACCGTCCACTGCTTGCTGACAGCCAAAGCGAGAATACATCGGATAGTGGTCATTTTGACCACAGGAGAAAAAGTCTTAGTGTAATCAACACCAAGCTTCTAATGATTGCCATGAATAACCTGTCTAGCCTTGTAATGTTCCAACGTGCCATCAGATTGAAGCTTCACCTTATACACCCATTTATTTCCAATTGCTATCTTACCTGGTGGTAAATCAGTCAACACCCACATATTGTTTGCCTGTAAAGCCTTAATTTCATTATTCATTGCATCAACCTAATGTGGATCATTGACAGCCTCATGATAGGACGTAGGTTTAGTGTAAGAGGAAAAAGTGGTAAGTTTATGTTTTTGAGAAGAAGGTAAAGCAGTAAAAGCAACAAGTGGA
>JANIPM010000003.1:59670000-59680130 GCA_027478405.1 Erythroxylum cassinoides
AGAATAACAATTCTGTAACTGTAACAAATTATTATATAAATTAATTATTTACTTTAAACAAAACACTCAATTCACAACAATTCCAATGATCCAATCCAATCCAACCAGATAAACAAAACACTCAAATCCAACTAAATAAACGAAACACTCCATGCATTTCATTCAATTCCAAATTTCCAATCCAACCATTCACAAAATTCACCCGAGTTCTAACCATTCACAACCTCACAATCACAAATGCAATTCAGAAGCAGAAAAAACCAATTGAAAACAGACCCAAAAACATCACAAATTCAATGGGTCGGGTTGGGTGAAAACCAAATTTGAAAACCAGATCTAGTTTCTCTTTTAGGCTGAGTAAGGGCAAGTAACAGTGGTGAACAAAGGCGGATGCGGACAACAACAGGTGGAGGAGAAAGAGGGAAAGTCAAACAGAGGTAGCAACAGGCGAAGAAGAAGGAGGGAGAGGCACGGTGGAGACTGGAGAGGGATGCAGACTAGTAGGTGGGGGGAAGGTACGGTGGTGTCGTGTTGGAGGATTGCAACGACAAGCTTTAAGACTTAAGAGAGAGGTGTGCTTGTCAGAGACAAAGAGAGGTGAGACAGAGAGTGGGTGCCTGGAGGTTGTTAAATTTTTTTTGTTATTAGGCCCCTGCACTTTTCAAAATTAACACTACCATCCAATATTTCACTAGTATTTCAAATATCGGTCGATACTGGCCAGTACTAATGGAACCTCTGGTATCGACCGATACATAAGGCCAGTATTAAAAGGCTTCATATCTTTTCATTTTTCGGCTGGTACAATACCCTCTGGCCAATACTGACCAATGCAAAACAGTATCTATATCCTTGTATCTCATCCACAAAAACAAAGTCTTCAGCAAACAATATACTCTAGGCCACGTCCTCTGGATATTCTTAGGAAGTTCATCCATCACTACTGCAAACAAAAAAGTGCTTCATGAAGAGCTTTAATATAGCTTACTATCAACAAAGAAATGTTCTGTATCTCATTTTATCATCCTTACTCTAGTCTTTACATCTTCATAGATATCTCTAATACCCACATATAAGTTATAAGAACTTCCTTAACTTCTAAACACCTCTACATGATTTTCTTAGATATCCTGTCATACATATTCTCTAAATTAATAAAAATCATGTGCAGATTATGATATCTTTTCTTGTAATATTCCACTAATCTTCTAAGGGGATTTAAAGCTTATGTCATAGACCTTATTAGTATGAAGCTAAATTGGTTCTCTGAGATATGAGCATCTTTTTTCAATCACCTTTTCTCGTAACTTTATGATATGACTAAGTAGTTTGATAGCTCTATAGTTATTATAGCTTTAGACTTCCTTTTTTTCTTGTATAAAGGAATTAGCTAAGTCTCGACCCATTCAACATTTTGACAGATTTAAGAATCACATTAAAAAGTTTGACTAGCTAAGTAAGTCCCTCTTTGCATAGACTCTTCCATGTCTTGACTAGCTAAGTAAGTCCCTCTTTGCTTAGGCTCTTCCATGTCTTTGTGAATATCTCATTGTTTTAGTGTATAAGCTATTATATATGTAGAAATCATAGTGTTATATTCTTAACTTATGATGGACAAATTAAAAATAAGTAGTTATGGTCTCCAAGAGAGTATTAAGGTTTCTTTTTTGATATCTTTTGGAAAGTCAAAAACTAAGACAAGCTATAACTATTCAATCAAGTCTATTATAATAGATTAAGGTATGGTTTCACAATTAAATGTATTCTTAACAATATGACGTGATTGATTTGAGTTCTTATCGTGAATTTTATATTAAATTTAAGGTATCAAAGCCTTTTTCATATCCGATTATTGAGATTAAGTTTGTTTTTATGTTTAAAGTTTTGTCTTCTTTAGATTTTTTTCTATCCAGTAAGTTAATCATGTATAAACAATACAATATTTGTTTTAATGAAAAACAAACTTTAATAACTATAATACAACACTAGAAAAGGCTCCAGATAAGGCTGTAGAATACTCATCCCCATCTTGATCAGTTCAACTAAGAGCCATTCTCCTAGATGCCATCACCCAAGCTGATTCTTTTGATCCACTATGCTACTTCTAAAGGTTACACTTCCACAAGTTTTGACACCATGTAGGTGAGTCTTTTCCCTTCTAGTCACTTTCAATTGTTTACAACTATTGTGCATGTTATTTCCATCTAGTATTGCTTGGTTGCAATTTAGATTTTAGGGCTACCCACTACTTATCTGCTTCACTGGGTCATAGGTTCCATCAAACATTCTGAGGATGAGTTAATTTTGAGTCCATACCCTAGGCTTGAATGATCTCCCTCACCTAGTTCAACATATTAGCTAGTAGGTGTTTTGTGTTATCCACACAAGCATGGGTCTTTGTGTATGTTGTGATACTCCCTCCAAATCATATAGATGGTGCATATGGAAACCGTTTTCCATAGTTGTAATTGATCCATCAAGGTTATATCCCATTCAAATAGGTCCTTGGTGTTACTGGGAATTCTAAATGCGCCTATATAATGTTTGACCTGATTCCAGAATACTTTAGAGTATTAACAATTATAGAATATATGATCCATAGTCTCTGATCATTCCTTTTCATGCTCTGTGCGAGAATTTCTCAATTATCAGCTTGGTGGGATCAAATTAAGCCATATATAGGATACGAGATAAAAGCTGTACAATGTCATGGTAAGCATACTCTAAGGGTGACTTGCTGAAGAAATGGATAAAGAAAGTTCGACCTTGTAATAAGAAATCATAAAGTACAGACTTACACAGTGCAAATAAGAAATTACAAGACACAAGCCTGAGGTTTGTTGTAATAAGATCTAAACGTCCTTGACCACAAGATCGCCATTCACGAACTCTCTGTAAGCAGCAACAGGCCATGAAAAGCCTCTGAAGATCAAACTGGAAGCCAAAGGAACATCGATGATAATCTCCTTCATGGCAGGCTTCTTCTCACCACTAATAGCAATCAGATAACTTCGACCAACCCACCCGATCCAACCAGCAATGTACAAGAACAAAATCCCAGGAGTGATGAACTCGCCCCAATGCTTCTGGTCGCCACTAACAATCAAGTGAGGAAGCCCGTCAGACCCACAAAGCAAACCCTGTTTGCCGTAGTTATCGAACCTGCGTTTGGTCTTCTCTATGGTGGCTTTGATGGCGAGTGCCGGAGCGCTGTCAGGTTCATAGAGCTTCAAGGAAGATTCAAGCTTTTTTATCTGCTGTTTTTCACGTTTGGCGAACTGTTTAGACTCCTTGCAAGGGGTCAGGCCGGAGATGTCTGCGACGGCAGGGAGTGGCGCGGAGAGGAGGATGGAGGAAAGGGCCAGAGCGGCGGAGAAAGCTTGGAGTGGCGGCGACCCAGAAGAGGGTTTGTCTTGAGATGCTGAGCACACAACAACAGACTTTGTCTTCGATGGTGTCAAGTGAGAGCCAAGTTTTGGCTTCAACAATGGATTTGAGAGATTAGTTGGTATTGTAAGAGACATCTTGTTTCCTTTTTTCTCTTCTTTAGATTCTAAAAAACAGATGTGAATAGAAGAGAAGAGTGGAGAAGTGAAGGGAGGAGATAAGAGGAAAGAGGGCTTTTAGATTCTGGGAAGGAAAGACCAGTGGCTGACATGGAGTGGTTGCTGGATAATGTGATGAATGAGGAGGCTGAGGTGGATGCTTGCTATTGGCTGGCATGTATTTGGACATAGGTTTTAGATCCACTGTCTATCTTCTAACAAAGGAAAGGTATGGATAAGAGATTAAGTAGATTTTATGTACCACACTTGGTGGCGTATACCAAAGTCACCGGATTGTAAACAAACCAAGCAAGTTTTAAGACCTTAACTTAGCGACCTACTGTTGTTTTACACCTTTGGAGCTATGAACCAACAGTAGCTTCGTGATAGAACACATAAAAGGAACTAGGAGAATTAGGATAACAACAGAAACAAGGCTATGCTTCAAGGGATTTCAGTATTTTTGCCACTAATTATGTTTCAAAACAAGAGCTTGTTGCCCTTCCCCAGCAGATCAAAAGGATCAGGAAATCAGGAAAACGGAACAAAATCCTCATACTCAGGAACATGTAACCACTTCCCTTAAAGAACAGCATAAAAGAGATGGAAGAGTCTGGATTTGCTACGATAATATAATCAAAATCATATCCAAGCTAATAAATCCAAATTTGCATCAAATGGAATTTCTAGGCCAAAGCACCAAACTCATCGAGTACAGAATCACTTCCTCGTCATTTTTTTTCTTTTTCTTCATTTCCTTTTTTTAATAATGTCAAATTACAACATTCAGACCAATACAGAATCCAACATTCGGGTCAATCAAGTCTCCAGCATTTAAGGTCGTCCCCTGATCAGCAAAGGAGTTATGCTTAGATATTTCCTCACAAATGGTTCTCTTGCCCATATCTTCTATGTTCCCTATCACCATAGCCACTTTTAACCATCTTGTGCCCATCTTCTATGCTGTCGCGATTGTGATTTGGCTTAGAACCATGGCGCTTTTTTCCATCCGACTGCCTATCAGCCCGGCTGTCAGCTTTTCTTTTATGGTTATGCAACATAGGAGAAGTATCATCTAACATTTCCCCTTCTTCTGCATTCCCAGCTTCCAATCCTCCTGAAGATTGCCCTCTCATGCCAACTAGGTTTCCATCTTCAATGTCCTCCTCAACCTTACCATCATCTGAATGTTCACCTTTTAACCAACTCTGCCTTCTTTCCCTTTTAATTTTCTCATCTTCAGCCGCCAATTCAACACCATCTTCCAGCTCCCTCTCAATGAGATCATCTTCATCCATCATGTCCCTTTTCCGGGGCATTTCTCCACGAGATTGTCTTCGTTTCTCAAGTGCTGCCTTTACTTTGTCCTTATCAATCATCTTAATCACTTCTTTAGGTGATTGACCAACTGGACCCTCCCGAAGACCCAAGTGTCGACTCACCATGGTACTGGACTTGCGAGATGGAGGTTCATCATGTCTGACTTGGTCTTCTGTCACATTTTGCTCTGATCCGGACCTGGATTTATTTGGAATATCTTTCATGTTTTCCTTGTTTGAGACATGATCATGCTGCCGGTTGTCTACATTCAATTTGCGATCAGTACCTCTTTCTGCACTCCCATTAACCTTATTTTGATCTAGGGTAGCCCTTGGTAACACTTCTCGTTCTGATTCATGTTCTTCATTCACAGATGAAGCTTTAGCTGGCACACCTGACCCACCTCCAGCACTTCCTTCTACTTCACTCCCTTGAGAAGGAAGCACTCTGTTTTGCTCGTATAATTCTAACATCTGATTGCTTACCTCTGCAAGAATAAATTCAAAGTGAGTAATTTATTGAATCTATGCTAACAAATCAACAACTAAAGCAACAAACAATCTATGACTAGAAGAGCCCCTAACATAGAACCTGGAACCCTAGCTATGAATTGCAAAGTCCTGATATCAGATGATCATGTCAATCCCTACCATATATTTATCTAATTGCTATAAATAGTAATGATGTGAAGAAAACTGCAATACTTGTAGCGCCAAAATCAATTCCAGCAAAAATTAGCAAGTCTATATGGTGTCTCTTAGTGCCAAAGGGACTATACAAAGATTGTCCCATTGACTCCTTTTATATCAA
The DNA here is from genome assembly GCA_027478405.1 of Erythroxylum cassinoides. Lineage (NCBI taxonomy): Eukaryota > Viridiplantae > Streptophyta > Magnoliopsida > Malpighiales > Erythroxylaceae > Erythroxylum > Erythroxylum cassinoides. The sequence goes on from JANIPM010000003.1 coordinate 59,675,676, forward strand.
TCTTATGAATATATTAAAGGGAGGACACCGACCCTCCAGTTGGCGTGGGGTGACATCAAATTCTTGCCACCAGACCTTTTCACCATCTGATGGAAGCTTCACTTTGAGGAACTTGGCAGCAAGGAAAATGGCACCTGCCGCAATGTGATGGGGCTTAAATTGCAGGCAGAGTGAAGTCCTCAGCCTGCACGCCACTTTTGAGCGTGTGAAGAAAAGAACACTAGGAACAGAAACCAGTAAACTAGAATTTGATAACGAGCTTGGCATGAAAGAAAACTAAGCATACCCATCATTCACAAAATTCCAAGCAACTTGAGCAAGGGCATTTTGGGCAACCTTGAATTTCTTTATCGCATCAACAAGAGGCTTATAGGGGTGATGAACATTAAGATCAAAACCCAAAGTCGCAAGTACAACCCTTTCACCAAGTAAAATAAGCTCCTTCTGTTGTTCATACACTTCCTGCATAGTAACATAACCACGTTAGCAAGCCTCAAGACTCTGCATTTCCACAAAGAAACGAAAGAGGGGAAGTGAAAGAAATTTTGAAAACATAAATCTCAGTTGAAAAGAAATTCCAAGGATATTCCATCTCTTAAAGGACGACGAGGAAGGGATATATTCAGAAACAGGCAAAAAAGATCATTCAGTAGCCAGTAAAGCATTTTCTCCCTGGTATCGTGTTTTGTTTACTGTCATTCAGCAGGTAAAGTTATCTAAATCTTCAGAAAGAGACGAGGTCTCAAACCATAATCCATACGACAAAAGAATGTAAGGGTTATACTCAAAAAGAGTATCACAGAGGAGTTATCAGGCCAAAAATGCATGTCTTCTAGGGAAGTATTGGGACAAAGAGAAGAGGTAGTAACAACTCAAATTGTAGGTATCAAATCAAGGTGTGTATAATATATTTGCACAGACCCAAATTATCCTGGGGAAAGAGTAAATAAACTGCAGTTGCAACTCAAACTTTATAAGTATGAGAATGAGAAAACAAAAAGAAATATCTGCTATCATGAATAGTAAAAAGAACACCTTCTGTTTGATCCTCTGAGCTGCAGTCGGATCCTTTTTGTGTATTATTTCATATGAGACAAGAATAACATCCTTTAATGGGCGAGGAGTCTCTTCCACCTTACCAGCAAGAAACATACATAATGTTGCTATAGTCTGCAAAGTAAACAATTAGGAAAATATTAAGCAACAATGCAGACTACATGGACAAACAACATCAATGAGTAAGAGTTAAGACAGCAAGCTAGTCCTTTTAAATGAAATAAATACCACAGAAAACAACAAAAGGTGTCCAACAACGACTCATTAGGCAATCACATTTGCTGTCTTTACAAGAGAATCCACACTACTTAAAAATTATGAGCAATTGTAATTCCTCTGGCATACGAGAAAATTTATCTTCACATAGTAAATGACATATACTACTGCACTTGACTTATATGCAATTATGCATACTTACTACCAGCCACGCATTGAGTACATAAGTATTGTTGATCAATTGGTGGACTAAGAACAGAATCAGATGGACAAAAGGCAAAAAATTAGATGGTGAATATTCGTCCTATCTTACCCGTCTATCATTCTTTGCATGTGATTGGCGAATGAAGAACCGATGACAAAATACGATTGCTGTGGCTATAGTTATCTGCGGTCTGCATAAATAGAAAAACCAAAAACAAGGGGGAGAGAGGTGTCATGTTGTAGTATATTTATGGGAAACTAATGCAAGCTCATAAATTGCCTGATAAAAGGGCACACAGAATCTGCTTCTCTATGTTGATAAAGAAAACTTTGATTATGACCCATATTGTGGACATCATACAATGGATAGAGCACAAAAGCTTTAGTAGCATACAACCTCAAAATCTAGTCTTAATCAACTAAAATAAGCTCTTTCCCACACAATCATCATTTTATTTACAACTTTCAGATGCATGCACATTCAAACAAAAGACCTTCAGAAACTACAAATGAAATATCAATCAATCGGCAGTAATGAGTGTTACAGTGAACATAATGCAGAACTGATCATTTACTAGTTGTATAGACAAAACATATTTTGCGGTATATATTATGTAAATATTGAAAATTTTTGCAACATCCCCAAGTAGATTGGTTATTATAAAAAAAAAGAGAGAGAGATTGCATTGAGCTTCTACACCTAGCATACTAGACATAAAACCACAAATTTCTAAATGAAATTGTGAACGTGCAGTAAACAATAGTAAAAACTTTAAAACAGAAATGGCAAAATTTAGGTGTAAACTCACACTTTTAACCTCATGCCAAGATCCTGCAAAAATGTGCAATACGACTTCCGGAAATATGTCTCTTTCTTCAAGTCAATGCCATCTCTTCTGGATGGAGAATTTTCTTCTATTTCTTTCCTGGATAAATACCAACGACCAACTTCCTCTGGCCTGTCTTGAGAACTTCTAGAAGGACCACCTCCAGAACTTGCATGATGTGAAGATTCCCCAGGTAATAAACTGGCCATAAAACTATGAAACTAGGGAGAACAAGATACGACCACAGTTCACTTCATCAACAGTTTGTAGCAGATAACCTTCCCAAGAAGCACAACAGGTCAAAGCAAAAATGTCAATACCATAGAGTTTTGGAGCATTCAATTCCATAAACACACTCTACCATAGTATAAAGGTCAGTTGGTCAGATGTATTACAACAGATGGTTCACACAAAGAACATTTAGTAAAAGAAAGCACGAGACTTCAAATCAAAAATCATGGAGAAACAATTTTAACATGAAATATCGAAAACAAATTGTTTCACTAGTCACGGAAAAGCAAACATCACAATCATACTCAAATGATTATTTTGGGACAATACAAAGCATTGCCGATACTGCTAAAAAAAGTATATCTCAAAAAGGCCAAAACTTGGGAAATCAACTTAGGGTCTTTTAAGCACCAAATTGCAGTATACCAAAAGAACGCTCTTTTCAATAAATGCAGTTTACTCAAAGTTTTGAAAAGCAATAGAATTGATACTACTAGTACCAGTTCATCAAATTGGATTTGAGAAAAACCAGTTTCACTAAAATAAAATTTAAAATCAAAATAGGAAACCCTCAATAAACTCAAGCCTATGAAATTAATGGCACTAAAGTTCAATCGATTGCACACCAAACCAACGGAGAAAATAAATTAAAGAGAAAGTATGAAGAAAGAAAGTAAACCTAAATCCATTCGTGGAATCCAAATTCCAGAAAGCTAGCTACTTTCGATTCCAACTATTAGATTTATACAATTATTGCCACAAACCCAATTCCATTTTCATCTTATAGAAACAAAGAATCAAAAGAATAGAACACGCACTTGCTCCATGCTTCATTCCCTTTTATTTTTATTTAGGTTAAGATAAGAAAAGCAAAGACAGAGAAGCCTCATTTTTGGTTTTGATAAGAATACGAAAATACATAAACCTGCAAGGAAGAGTTCTGCTATCCTCCGCCGCTCAGTCTCCAGCTGCTCCGATGCTTCCTCCGCTTTTCTTTAAGTGCTTCAATCTCTCTGCCTCCGTCTATGGAGTCTTTTAGGGCTTTTCGGTAATCAAGTGGGAACCGAAGTCCAAAAGATGAGATTTTCTAGAACATTTGTTTACATACATACTTTCTTCTATTTTCTTTAACCCTCCCTATTTTTTCATTATTTTGTTAAATGTCCCTTTATAATTGTCTAATTACGAAAAATTCCCTACACATATATTCTATATTCTTAAATTTAGTCCCAAACTTCTATTATTGATCTATTTATAAAAATTAGGAGTGACAATAGGCCAATTCAGATCGAGCCTAACAGCTTCTGTTCGAGCCTAAGGCATCCAAGCCTGAACCTTATAGAGCCCAAGCATCCCAAAATTAAATAATTCTACAGCACACGATTCGAAAAAATTAAATCCTAAGCACAACCTCAATTTCAGAAATTATCTTGAACCTTTAAATGTCATATTTAATTTTCAAAAATTAAAGTAAAAAAGGACTAACCTGTAGGATGTGAATGTGAGATTCCTAGTGAATCTGGCTGTGTATAAGATTGAGAGCTCTGGTGAGGTAAGGTTTACGGGAGTGGATGTTGTAGCCAATGTTATAAATACCAGACGGGTTTGGTATCGGATTGAGTTCTAGAATGAAATTGTACCGGTATCGGTTGGTATCGGATACAGTTTCGAATTTTTTTAAATTTATTAAATAGTACCTAAAATTTTTTAAAATTGCAAAATAGTCCATATTGGTATATTATACAGTTGTACTGTATACTTTACTAATTTACTGTTTACATCAACCATGCTTTCAAAAATTTTAATACTAAATAATAATGACAATTAATATAAAATAACAACAATTTTAAATATTTTACATATAAATAATATCCACAATTAATATAAACAAAGACAATTATTATTATATAATTATAAAATT
>JANIPM010000003.1:59698507-59711954 GCA_027478405.1 Erythroxylum cassinoides
TCTTCTAAAAAAAACTTTACTGATATAAACTCATCCAAACAGACACTAAGGCACTTCATGGGTATCAATTTTTGACTGATAAACTTAAATTTAGTTATTTTCAATAGACTGACTCATCAGCTAAACTCAAGTCCAGATAAACTCGAAGTCTAATTATTCTAAACAGAACTTAGAAGAATTGGGTATCAGATAAGCTCAAGTCTAAACAACCCAAACTTGATTTAATTGAAAAATAAATTATTCTATGTTTTTAATTTTAAAAAATGGCCATGCCATCCCTAAGTTCGCTAATTTTTTAAAAACTAAACGTGTAAAACATCATTTTTTTTAATTAAGTTCATGCCTAAATTACCTAGAGCCAGACCTGCCCGAGACCTACCAAACATTGTTGTTTTGCTTAGAAAATTTAGCCCTCATAATGTTAAATTTTTTTTACAATTAAATTTAATTTTCTAATCATTAATTATTTTTATGCATAATAATGATTAGGAGATTAATATAAAAGCTCAACGAGTTTGTTAACTAATTAATGGAATGGTCTCATACAACAAGATTTTTGTTTGGATACAATATTTCTTCATTTCGATTGTACAATTACATCATGTATTTGCTCTGACTGCTGCTTAAGAAGATGCTCGAGTTCCTAAGTTCTTTTCACTCTTTCGTGTGAAATATAGTATCAATACTAGAGACCCACCCAATAGGAACGGCCTTTGCTGTTGTGAACAGCTGTCTGCGACGGAGATGTCACACACCACTCATACCAAACCTGCATCAGAAACAATACATAAATCCAAACATAACATTCTCTTACACTTGACAAACAAAATTCTTTACCTTGGAGGAGCCACAACAACGCCAGAAATGAACCTCTAACGGTGAACCTGGTCTTATGCACACAGGTGTCCTCAGTGGGAAGAAAATCGAAAACCTGCATACATTATCAAGGTGAATGGAGCTGTTTCTTATTTGACCAAACCAGAATGAGTGGTTAGTCTCATGTAAAGGGCCAGAAAACCAGATTTTCCAACAAGAACTGTGAAAGAATCACTACTTCATACCAGCTAAACATGTTAGGAGTTGCCGTAGATGGCTCAATACCAAGATGCACATCTTTGTAGAGTACCGCATCAAAGTAGCCAGCAAACCCTACGACAAATAAATAAGAAAAGGAAGAAAATTTCCCCTTTTAGAACAAACCATTATCACAACAAATGTCTAAAATTCTCCCATTATGCAAAATACCACCCAAAGGTTTTGCAATAGAAGTTAAATCAAGCCAATCAGAAGAATAACTGTGTTTAGCCTCCTACATCATCAATATCCCAAAGGAAAATGATCCATCACTGAACATTATTTTCTGCAATAGATATAAATGTCAATAACCATATTTCTAAAGTATCCTAAAGAGACATGCAACCACGCACATATCCTTGCTTTGGCAGTATTTTCCATTGAAAAAGTATGACGCAGCCCTAAAAGGCACCCCAGAGAATAAGAATAATTGAAGCAGGCTTTGTTTAGAATAAATTGAGAAGGAATTTAAGGGGAAAAAAAAACCAATGTGTTTCCTTAAAAATTTCCAACCTTTTTGGGCTTTCAAGGTTCAGGCCTAGCAGTGCAACATTACCAAGGGCAGAAGTCAAACTTCAAGAAGCAGAACTAATTAAACTACCAACTTGAATAATATAGGTACAGAACTAGGTCAGAACTTACCATGAACCATTGCTGACCCAGTGTCACCAGGTATCTCAAATATCAGCTTTTTGTAACGCTCGTTGTTTATCTTACTCGAGTAATTAGGATGAGTAAATGTAAATACCTAGGGGAAAAAACAATATGAGTTTCCAAATCCAATACATGATTGAAATTTATCAAATGAGGAAGCATTAGAAGAGGAATACATGTAGGTAATCAATGGGGCAAAAATACAAAATAAGCTTGTTATAGATGACCAGATCAAACGGAAAAACCATTGAATTCAGAATGCTACCCAGGAGGATCAGCATCAATACATTAGGACGAGTATGCTATGCAGAAGATGACTTACAGGTTGTGAAGAAGCGAGTCTGGCCACATTATGCACTTTCACAACATAAGCAGTCTCGAAGTGCACAAGATCTTTATGCGACTTAACCTACAGGGAAAGCATGCATCAGAAAACGGTGGAAGGGGAGCAAATGGCTTGTAGTTGAACAAAGGGAAGGCACAAACATCATTATATAGCTTGGAAGCTGTCACAGGTTGAATAAAACTTGTGTACCTGCAAAAATAATAAAGGAAAAGAGTGCAATAATATAAGTTTTAGTAGAAATCTCACTCTGGCCACTTACAATACCTCTAATGCAAGTCAATGAAAAACTACACAAAATGAATTGAATGTTATCTGTTGGTCTACAATGGGAATGAAGGAATGTCTGTGTGAATGACTTGCCTACAAAACAATTTCAAACTTTAAACTGGTATCAACTTTGACAACCACTGATTTACATAAGACTTACTACCAGTTTGGTCTATACAAACTTAGCCAGGTTTATTAGGGTAATAGTTGAGCAAAGAAAACAAGGTCTAATGATGAAATTATGTAAACTTAACAAAGTGCTCTATTTTCTCTTGAAAGGAGCACTTTCCTAAGGTCGACCAAACTCTATTTTCAACACGTGCTGTATATGGACTAGTGCCGAAGATCACGGCGTCAAAGGGCCACAAAGAGCCCAGGAGGAGGATTTTTCAATCACTTGACAAAAAAAATAAACCTATCTAAGAGACCAGAAGGAGGATTTTTCAATCAATTGACAAAAGAATAAACCTATCTGATTCAACTTTTTTAAGGTAGCATTCACAATTGATGTAGATTATATATGCTGCCACTGCCACCAACGGAGATATCATCTATGAACTCTCCAAGTTCTACACATCCATCTTTGCTCAAAGAAACAAAAGGAGACTATTTACTGTAATCAATGCATGGAGGAACGTTTCAACTAAAAGTTCAACATTCTGAAAATTACATACGATGAAGGTATTGAGATTCCGTCTTCCTTCAAGAATCTTTGAGCTCCATCAAGGCATTCAGGTGACAGCTCATTGTCGCCAAAAGAACCTAGCAGCTCGCTGACCTAAAAACAAATTGAAAAAGGGGAAAGCAATAAGCAGGATGCAACTTACATATACAAGAATATCAAACTGACAAAACTACAAATATGCACATTATTACCAATATATCAGCTTTCTCAGGAGCATCCCAGTAGCGCATATCACAAGAGATTATAGAAACAATATCTTCCCATTTTTCCATTTTTACCAAACTCTGTTGCAAGAGACATCACAAAAATTTAAGGTCCAAAGGAAATGAATTGATGTGGAATCACAAATATGAAGCATAATCCTCGCAACTGAATATGCAAACATTTCAACACTAACTATAGCAGAGGCAATACAAATGAAATTTACAGTTGTTGAGCAGAACAGAATTCAGCATTTCATTATCCATTAACTAACTAGATCGATCAAGCACGGCTGAGATTTGCATAAGGATCAAATGCATGTTGAGTGAAGTTATAATAGCACTTATCCACCAACATAATCACAATCAAACAAATTTCTTTTATAAATCGCAGTCTTAAGCATGAGAACAAGAATTGGATGCTCACATGAAGTGTAACAACTGCATTAGGATTTTTCTCCACAGCATAAACTCTTAGCTTGCGACCAGTTTCTTCAGCTGCCTATAGACATTAGTTTAAAATTTAAACATGGATTACATGAAGCCAAATTGAAATAAAGAGAGTAATAGAAAGGAACCATCAAAGATGCCCTGACAAGAGGTCCGCGCCCAGCTCCTACAACCATCAGTACCTTGGAAGAGTTTATGTAGACAGAAAGTTGCAAGGTCAATACTTTAGGGGCCAATGAGGTGCAATAAGCTGACACAAGAGGGGCTACAATGAAATATGTATAGGTAATAAGCATCTATCTTACAGTGGTAGTACTTGCTTTATCATCACGGATTCTATCCAATAAGGCATTAGAAATTGCTCTTTGGTACTACAAAAATAAAATGAATCGTCAGTCTCAACATAGAACCCAAATAATATCACTAAATGGCCCCTTACGAAATAATCCCTTAGTTATTTTCTTTAATAGCCTTCTTTATCATATTGTCAAATGGTCAGATTAGAAGTTATCTTGCTTAACAGTCTATTTCGGTCAGTTACGTGATAGTTACCTTATCAGAAGAAAATTAGAATACGTATATTTGATAATTCTCTCTATTAGGTTATGTTTCAACAACCCCTAAACTAACCAATATAGAATATAACACAAAACAGGCTACTAAAGAAATAACTATGTGACTAAGTGAAACTACACATTCCATCAAAGCTAATCATGGTGTCCATAATATCATAATCAGAACTGACTATTGCAGTGACATGAAAACATTTCTTTCAGCACAATTAGTGACAGAAAAGAGCTTAGAGTTTATAAAAAGAAAAGAGCAGAAATCACTCAATCATAAGCTTTATTTGATGGGATGAAGAGGAGTTGAGGTTTATCTTATACAAGATTTTCCTTATTAAAAACAAAATAGTAGTAAGTTAAATATATTGTCCTAGTTGAATAGGATTTAAGCTTATTTAAGAATAAAGAATCATTATTAGAGTAGGATTCAATATTATTTTGGATATTTTAGTTGAGAATTTTTTTCAATACTAGAAAAAAGGTTCCAAAAATTTTTCTATCCATATGAGTACTCGGCCATTTCAATAAAGAACAACCTGAATTTTCTCCGTAAACTTGATTTTTCCATTAGAAGGTGTGGCATTTTCTCTAAGGGTGATTTTAAACTCTATGAGTGATTCCTAGTTCCCTACCATTCATTGCTTGTTTCCTAGCTAATTCAGCACTTCTAGCCTAAATTCAAGCAACTAAAAACTAAAATTCTGGTCATACCAAACCCAAAATTCCATATCAAAAATGAATTTCCAGCAACCTAAACGGATATCCCAAGCATGAAATTCCAGATGCTAGATTTTATAAGTTCTGTGAGTTTTAACTACTAATTTGATGTCTCTTCTGTTCTTCCTACATCAATTAGCATTTCTCATCTCACAACCTCTATAAATCTATCTCTGTTAAACAGTCATTATACTAAATGGTTCAGTGTGACACGGATATTCACCAGCCATCTTGAAAATCATTGAATGTGAATTTTACAGCATATAAAGTTCAATCTCCCATATACACGTAATAGAGCGAGAGATGGACTTCATGTGCCATGACCATATCTACAAGATTCAAAGTATGCAAACCTGGATGTATTTTACGGAGTCTTTCTCAAAAGTCTCATACGTTTGGGCTTCCAAGTTGTCCATAAGAGGCTGCAAATTGAACACACAAAAACTTGTAATTACTAAAGTAGATACCACAAGATTTAACAGGTGAAATGGACGTCAGCATAAAAGGTTCATACTGAAAGAAATTATTGATCAAAAAATAACCCCAGATGCTAGTGCAGAACATAGATAACATACTTGCAGTGGAGACTGTAGAAAGTCTCTGTAACCAAGCTGAAACAAAACACTGAAAGAAATTAGAACAGCTAATAGTTGACCAAAATAATAGAAAAATGTAAGAATTAAGAAGAAGAATTCTTTTGGCAGTCAACCAGCCAGTCGTGATCTTCCTTTCCTTTCTGCTTACTTTTCAGAACAAAGCAAGTTGTGGGAGAAAGGGGTCATTATTTTTTCAGAGAGAGAAGGATATAAGAGAAGTCAACCTCAAAAACTTCTTGCTCAGGAAGGGGATCCATCCTTTGGAAAAGATAAGCAACATAGTCCAAGTATGGTCTGAAGGGATGTCTTCGTATGGCTGCAAAAAAGAGAACACACAGGCCTATTAACAATGGATACGTTTAATTCAGTGTATGTTTAACACATCAACATCCACACATCTGAGAACAATTAAGCATAAGAATAAATGTCAAACAAGTCACTACACCGATTGACTTACATTCCGAACTATGATTAGATGTTAAATCTACACCTGCCTTGGGAATAATGTGTGTAGGTGTTCCTGACATAATGATCTGTTGGAAACTCCACATCATGACGAGTCAATATGCATATTAACAATAAACAATGAAACCCACTAATAATAGTGATAGGAAAATCAAACAATAACAATTGATACCATGGAAGGCCAATGCTTTGATTGAAAAACATGTATAAGCTGTAAATTAAGGTTGCTGGGCTTAAAATAAATTTCAAATTTGCCAGAATTTAGTATTGAAGTCTGAAGATTTAAAAACAAATGGGTAGGTTAAGAATTTCCTAGGTTTTTGAACCAAAAAACGTTTTTTTTTTCACAGGAATAAATTCCTAGAAATCATTTTTAGGATTCGGGAATGACTCCCAATTTTAAGAATCAGTTATGAAGAAAGCATCACATTTTCTACATGGAAATTTCTAAATTCTGTAAAAATTCTCTCTTCTTTTTCTTTTGTTTCTCATAGTATAATAATACTTAAACTAATCGCATTCTCCATCAGGTTTTGAAGTACAATTCTCTCCCAGTGGAAACACCAACACATAACTTACAATCTAAAATACCTTTTCCCAAAAAAATCCCAAATTAAGCTATCGAACACAGTAAGAAGATGCTGATGCAACAAACTGGAACAGAAATGTTAGAGGAATATACCACTCAATAACATTAGGGATTGATAGCTACTTACTGGTGCAGCTAAAATCAAAATAAGAAAATGAAGGAAGAGGAAACACGGTCAAAACCAAGTCAACCAAAGCTAGCCATTCTTTCAATACCTGTATTGAATGGTTGAAGAATCCAGTAATTAGGCTTTGATGCCGTTTTGATAGGCATGGATAGCCACGACCATTGGTTAGAAAACACTAGCAAATCAAAAAAAGTTCCAAACAGGTTATGACAGAAACAAAATGGCAATAACTTGAAATCTTTCAATTTAATCTACTTGAAACTAATAGTGAAATTTGTTAAAAACCAGACATATACTTACATCAGTATTTAGAATGGCTGCTCTAACAGATTCTCCAAACCATCGGCCAAGGGAGTTTGCTGATGGTAGGGAACTTCTAAGTAAAGACAATTTCAAGTAAAATCAGGTATAATTGGTAATATATATATCAAGAAATTAGAAAGTACGAATAGACTAGAGTTTCAACTTACTGAATATCAAGAACAACTGAAAGCTGAACATGATGTTCACAAAGGATACGAAATGAATTCCATAATTCCCACAAATCAATCTGCAAACAACAAAGCACATAATCAACAGATCAACTAGACTGTGTGTGTGTGCGTGCGTGTGTGCGTGTGTGTGTGTAAGAGAGAGAGAGAGAGAGACATGCATCAGGGCAATATTTCCGCTCTATAACAAAGAAAATTATATATCCAAGTATTAAAAATTCAAACATGGAAATCCTTTGAGAAAACATTTAGAGGTGACTTCACTCACCAAATTGTTGGAGTTCATATCCACAGAACCTTCTTCAACTTTCAGAAGTGGAATCCTAAGCCACAACTTCATTAAGGAAAAATAATATTGAAAACAATAATGAGAAGGGTCACAGGTTACACCATTAGTAAAGGTGGAAATGAAATCTTGATTAAGACAGGCACCTGCATATTGTTTAGCCCTTGTAAAATTTGATTCACACACCTAGCATAATTGGCACAGGAAGCACCCTTAGGAGCAGGAAGAATGCATGCCTGCAGTAAAAAATATAAAAAGAAAAACTATAATGGTTATTTCCAAGTATCATGAGGTACCGGACATTTTAAAAGGGTAGATATCATAAAGATGAAAAATGCCAGACAAAGATAGATGTGTGGGAGGTTAACTATTTCATGATATCATTCTATAGGGATTTTGAGGACGTTAAAAAGTGAAAACACTGATCTCATGGTGTATGGAACAAAATAGCATTTCACACAACTATTTTTCTGGAAGCCAATCAGGTGAGCTCTTCAATTTTGGGAGTTATTAGGGAGCACAAAAGCCATTTGTCCTAACAAAACCCCTCATGAACAGAAAAAGGCTTTAAGGTGGGATGGGTCCTACTCCCTGTTGTTTCCTCAACCTTTACTGGTTGGCTAAGATCAAAAGTTCTGGTTATAGGTCAAAGTTATAGGTTAGTTCTTTTCCACTTCAAGCTACCTTGTTACTACAGAAATAAATGCATATAAAAAGCATGGACAAGCAAGCTGATGAAGCTTTCAAAAGCCAAAAACCTGACTCCATAGTCACTATAGTAGGAACCTGTAAGGAAAGATGATTAGCCCATGCTATTTCTTGCTTCAACGTAGTTTCTGAGTCCATCCTAAGGGTCTCGTCTTCCGAATCCAAGTCAATCCAAGAACTAATTTTTCCTGGCCAAAAGTAAGCATCAGTTTAGCCAGCAGATTGTGGAGAGGATATATAATTCAATAAAAAATCAGCAACTATAAATACTATCAAAGTGGAGAAGTCTTCTCTGAATTAAAAGTATCTAGCTAATTAGAAAACTCATTTTCTCACTCTAATAATATGAACGCAATAAAAAAGCAGATAAACCAATCACTTTGAAATAAGAATATCAGTATCATAATGTGACCAACTCTACCACAAATGTGCTCAACCAAAAACCATACCAACCACATGACTACTCCACTGAGAAGGACTTAAAACTAGGTCCGACCCAGCAAACGGCAGAACACGAGATTCAATACTCTCTTTCTCCAACAAGCTTGGCCTATAATCTGGATTCATCTGCACCAAATAATTCATAAATCAATACTGCTACGAGGTCAAATTTCAAATCACATTGCCCCATTAAATAAAGTCTAAGTTCAACCTAGGAAACTGTAAAATGCAACTGAAACGAAGATCAATTATTTGTTCACAAAGCGATAATTTAAGAACCCCAAACTACAAGAAGCAATGATTTAAAATTTTTAAGAGTACGTACAATTGACAATCAAATATACCCAAACTAAACCAGAACCTAATCAATTGTGCCGGAAACTGGTAAGTAATAACACTATCAAATACAATAACACATAGAAAAGGAAAAAAAGAATAGAAATAGAAGCTAAAATATGTGACTATAAACAAATCTCAAATAAGAAGAACAGACCAATGGAGTCAGGATGAAATCGAATCCACCACTGCGAATGTTGAAATCAAGAAGCCCAGGCGTGTCGTCGGTGAACTCTGTCTCCACTCCACAGTATCGACATTCATTTCTCTCATAACCAATCTTATCCCCCAGCGGCATTTTCACTTAAATTTGGTCTTACTGAAACTATGAACTTTGGCTGCGAAATGCGACTCACTCACACTGTCTGGTAACCAGAAGGGAGGGAAACAGAGGATTTCTTGACGGAAGGGCTTTGGTAGGGTTTTGATTCCATTGGGTTGATGATCTCCGCAGGCAGTTTAAGGGTACAGGGCTTTTCTTTTCTTTCGGATTCGGGCTTTGACCCAACTTTGACATATCTATAAATAAGTATAACTTTACAGGTGAGCCCATTCTTTTGGGCTTATTAAATTACACCCTATTTTAATAAACTAAAAACATCTATTATGAACTAATAATTGTTTTTTTTAATGAATAAATTGCTCTAACTATAGGCAAAGCTAAGACAACATTCCAATGACTTCTAAGCTATAAGCCTTAATTCAATTATAGTGAGATTGTAAGATCAAAATATATAAAACATTATAATAGTTAGAACTATACCAGCATTCTTATCTGATTAAAGCTTCCATTTGCGTTTCATGTCTTGTTAGAGAGTGTTTTGCATATTCTTTGCAAAAATGGCTAATCTAGTCCAGTTGACAATCTTATCTGCTAGTTGGTACTTCCCTTATTTTGTGTTTGTAAAAATTATGTCATTCCTTTCCTTCCAAAGTGTGTAGACATTAGTCATGAAAGTAATCTTCAGAAGATTTTCATTAGATATACATTGCATGGAGTGTCTAATAACCCAACTCAATGTTTGATCCCAATCATACATGTAGCTTCCTCCTGCAATCAAGTGCAGTATCCTACTTTAGATCGCTTTAGAGCAGTGCTTAGGATACCGTTCCGTACCGGCCGAAAAATGGAATGGTATCGTCATCATCGGTACTGGACTCAAATACAGGTTGGTACCGGTATTTTTCGTTTAGGAGTGGCCGATACCGACAGTACTGGGACATACCGGCTGGTACTATAAAATTTGAAAAATCGAAGGACGAAATTGTAATTTTTTCATAAATAACCCTAAAAATCCCCACCACCTAACTCTTCACTCTTCTTCTTCGTTCTCTGACTCTTCTTTGTCACTTGCCTCTTCTTTGTCGCCATCTCTGCCCCTCCCCAGTGCCTACCTCTCCTCCTTCGCTCATCCTCCTCGACTCCTCCCTTGGCATCGGTTGAAGAAGCTTCCTCCATGGGGACCCGAAGACGTCACCACCTACACCGCCCGAAGCCACCGCACCGCTACACCACACCGAAGGTCACAACTAGAGCTCATCTTCACAGGAAGCCACCGGAGACACATTTGAAGTCTGACTCGTGACAAAACCTAAAGACTCGAAGTTGGTTTTGTGATTTTTTCTGATTTCGAAATTTTCATGCTTAATTGGAACTTTTGTTGTGTGGATTGGAATGTTGGAATTAGGATTACGGTTTCGATTGGATGATACACAGTATTGGATGATGTTTTTTGTCCTCTCTGATCAATGACCATCGAATTCTTTGAGATGATAGCATTCCCCTCGATAAGAAACAAGAAATCCATTTGCATTGCAATATTCAAAATCAACCAAGTAATGACATTCATCATAATTAAACAATAAGTTATGATTAAGCAGCATAACTCAAAGATAAACGAAATTAAATATTGTAATAGAAATTTACCTCGAAAGACTCGTGGACCATAAGGTCTTGAGATCGCATCTTGAAGCACACGACCATCGTGTACAAAGCCCTCCCAAACAGGCAATACATATATGAATTGCATGTTTAAGCAACAAACACCTAAAACATTTGTTGAATTACATCTTTTTCTTGTGCAATATCGAGACTTATCTTCATTAAGAAGTGTAACTTTAATTAGTGTCCCATCTAAGGCTCCTAGGCAAGCCTACAAATTAAAACTAAAAGGCGATTTAGCACATAAAGTTATGACATTAATATTATAGGTTAATTATAATGTTTAATTACCTTAAACATTTCCATCTCTCGTCTTGAGTAATAGGCTCCGACTTCTTGAGCAAAATGTGATGCAAGCTTATAATTGTATTAAAAACTTGGTGGAATTGTCGACTCACAATTTCTTTACTACAGAGAAAAAGTAGGCTTATTGTCTTACTCGTTTTATGGTGAGCTAAGGTGTATATGAACTTTGCTACAACCTCTTTTACGGATGTATTCCTAGTGTCTTTTAAACTCCCAACATCTGTTACCATATCACACGATATCCTAAAGGTTGCTATATCCATACAAAGTTCACTAATGCAGGCATTATCACAATCCATGTTCAATCTAAACATCCATCTCATTCTATCAATCCTTTTTTCTTCATTTGTTTTAATTTCACAAACCTTATCTTGAAAGAACAAACAATAGATAACATAATGGATAGAAAATAAGAAAAACATCATATTATTTGTTGTTTGTTGAAGTATCAAAAGTTGCTTTAGTTTGTGCCATCGTTCGCTAATAGGGGGCGAGTCATGTTTATCTACATTAAAAAATTTAAAAATAATTATCCAACATATAGATAGGATATATTGAAAAGCTAGGTAATAGTAGTGGAAAAGAGAAAAAACAATAATTTAAATAAATCTCCGACAGCTTTTACCATATCAGATAATATTCTAAAGGTAGCTCTATCTATACAAATTTCACTGATGCAAGCATCATCACAATATATGGTCAATCTAAATATCCATCACATTCTATCAATCCTTTTTTTCTTCCTTTGTTTTAATTTCATGGGCCTTATCTCGAAGGTACAAACAAATGATAACTTAATAGATGGCAAACAAGAAAACTATCATATTATTTATTGTTTATTAAAGTATTAAAAGTTCCTTTAGTTTGTGTCGCCATTCACTAATAGGAGGTGAGCTATTTTGATCTACATTAAAAAAATCATAAAGTAAATGCCCATCTACTTACTTACTTAAACCTCAATCCTTACTCCTCCTTTTCCCTCCAAACAAAATTCTCATGCTTTCTGTTTCCCTCCAAACAAAAGTCCAATGCATTACATTTACAATATTTAATACTTTTATAATAGAATAATGGTTAATGCTTTTATGTGAAGATCACGTTTACATAGAGAACAATGGTTAATGCTCCTTAAATTTAAATGCTTCTCGGAAATCAAAAAGCTTTCTTTCTTGGAAATCAAACACCTTTTCATCCTCCACCAAAAACACTCAACCTTTCATCCTCCGCCAAAAACACTCGGCCTTTCTTTCGCGGATGGTTATGGCAATCAGGTATTTCCTTCTCTTCTTCACTGATTTCTTCACTGATTTTTTATTTCGACGAACAGAGTTCGTCTCTTCTAATAATGTATACGACGAACAGTGCATTTCATCACTTTATCACTGATGATGTATATGATAATATTTGTTTATTAAACCATCTTTAACCTTTCATGTTGCAGACAAGGGTTGCTGTTGTCTTTGTATTTGTATCATTTACTCCTCTCCTAAGCATTGCAGGAGTAGCTGCACTTCTGAAAGAGATCAAGGTATTATTTTTCTTTACTGATTGTTCAAATATCTACGTTTTGTGCTGCGTAATTGTACTCAGACTTTCATAGCATAAGCAATATGTTCACTCGCTCATCACTATCACACTTGCAATCTTATTGACATATGCTGTGGGAATTTACATTTTTTAGCTATTTAACCGCATGTTTAGCTTTATATATATGCCTTATTCAAATATCAAGGTACACTTTTTTAATCGCTTTCTTGAAATACACTAATCTGATGCTTGAACTTTTTCTTGAAGTTCATTAAGTTGTTAGCCATTGTATATTTTGGGAATTGAGATGAATGACTCGTGCTATACACCTGGAGCCCCTCTTGGGACTACATATGTACTTTTTGTTCCTGGATTAGAATGTGTTCATGTTTCATCCTTGAATCAGTCTGTATGCTTACATCATCTTGCTGACCTATATCTTACAAGCTGACCTATATTTTACAGTAGCGTCGAGGTGGAAACCAGCGGCGGAAGTTGCAGAGTCGAGGTGATTGATATTTATATTCAGGTATAGATATTTAGTCTTTTAACTATGAGCAGATATTTTTTGAATTGAAAATTATAGTTATATGCATTAATTATATGAAGCATAAAAATTGGTTTGCACAAGCATGCATATATATGTGAGGTCAATAGGTTACAACAATTTCTTT
>JANIPM010000003.1:59728374-59757849 GCA_027478405.1 Erythroxylum cassinoides
TATCTTCGTGCGGAATTCATCACAGAAGGTAGAAGACGATGGATCTCAACGGCAACGCACCGTTCAGCCAAAATCCGACAGAACCAGGGTCTATCATTATTGAACATAATAACCATTTACTTCCTTGAATTTTCAGCACTCCTCGTGTGAACGTTTTCAAAATTAACAATTGAGTTCAATTTATCACCTCAATGGCGCTAATTACTAAATATAACTATTAGCCAAAACATTTCACTCCGTCGAAAAGCGGCTGGTAAGTCATTTACCAACCTAAGCCCAAAGTAAACAACTTATCCATTTGAGAATTGAGACGCACACAGATATGAAGAATAGACGCCGCTGGTTATTTTCTTGTGAGTTACGACTTACGACAGTTTGGTGAGGAAATGAGGTGAAGACGGCCAGCAAAAGTTTGGGTATAGCGACAGACAGACCGCCCCCAGATAGAAACATGCGAACCAATGGCCATGTCGTGTCTTACGTTAGCCTTACCATGCACATGCTCCACTTGATGGAAGACAATCCATTTGAGATTAAACAGTAACTGTAACTTACACACGTACACTTGGCATGGCCTTTTCATTTCGTACTTGTCATCAACGTCCATCGGCTGTACTGGGAGACCTGGTGGGTCCTTCTTGCTACTGTATTAAACCAACTTCCATGCTTTGGTCAGACGAAGGAAAGCAGAATAGAATCTGTTTCTGCAGCTGTCATGTCAGTGTAAGTCAGAGACTTTCTCTTCACAGCTTTTTGTAGTTCCAATTTTCAGTGCTCCTGTGAGTTCTAAGCTGTAGATTTTTTATTCTGATTCCCTGCAATCTGATAATTTTTGACATACTCTCTTTTGTAACTCTTATCTTCTCTGTTTCTTACTATGCTTCTTTCCTTTTTGTTTTCCCTGTTCCATAAAAACTGATACTGATCAGCTGAAGTTGCAATAGTTGAACTCTCTATTAGTGTTTTCCAATTCAGTAAGTGGGCTCGGTTTTTTTTCAACCCTATTTTGGTTTTGACATGCCAGGACAGGATCTTAATTCACTTTAAGGGGGTTGTTATATGATGGTTATAGACATCATGATTTGAAACCATCTTGCTTGTACTGATTCATATTACTTTGGTAAAACCAACGGTACTAACATCTTGCTTGTACTGATTCAGATTATTCTGAGAAAACCAACGGTATTATATTAAGTCCATTTAGCAGAGGAAGCTATATGGGGTTGACCATGGATGTGTTCTCTAGAGGGCATGTTGTTGCCTTGTGTTGGCTAATCGTTGAAGTGGTAGGTTTAGTGAATGGGATTGGAGTGAATTGGGGGACACAAGCAACTCACCCTTTGCCAGCTTCAACTGTGGTGAGGATGCTGAAGGACAACGGGTTTCAGAAGGTTAAGCTGTTTGATGCCGATCCCTCATCCTTAAAAGCACTCGGTAATTCTGGAATCCAAGTTATGGTGGGCATTCCAAATGACATGCTCTCTACTCTGGCCAGCAGTGTAGAAGCAGCTGAGAAATGGGTTTCCCAAAATGTCTCCACTCACGTCTCTTCCAATGGTGTGGACATCAGGTAACTATTTTCACTAGCTCTTTCTATCGACCTCTTTACTTTCTAGTTTATTGTTTGAGTTTTTCACTACTAATTAATACATGCGACATGGTTAACCAAAGGGGTTGATTTGGAAATTGATTGAGACTGAGGAACACAAGAAGGCATTTGGTTTAGGTGTTTATGTTTTAGTTAAAGCCCGTACTGCAAGTCTTGGTAATCACAAGTTAGAAAGGTTTTGTGGTTAATATTAACTGAAACATGCTTTACTCAACTCTATCAACTCTTGCATTTGGAACCACTAGACAGTAATTTCTGTCGAAACAAAGCATTCCTGACAAGGATTAGCTATCTGAACCCAGAACAGAACCACTAGAGTAAGGGGCGATGAACATGTCAAATACATTCAACCACCGATAATGTGAATGTGGATGTTATAGAAACAGCATGGCTTTTGAAAAGGTTCCTTAGGGAAGTCTTTGTTAAACCCATCAGCAAGTGCAGTTTCTAATGGAACTAAATACATATTAAACTTGAAACTGGTGCTTATCTACGCATCCAAATGGGTCACATCAGGAACCGCAGAAGGGTAGCTGTGGAGAATTTGATATGAAGCCAGAAAAGAGAGGCACAATTCTGAAAATCCTTGACCAGCTTTAGTATGGTCTGATAGATGACTAACCCTCCATTCTGACACTGAAAACTGTCCATTTAGGGCATCTGTATTGCTTGAGGGGAATTGCAATCTTAGGTTACCTTTTCTGTTGTAACATAAGGTCAAAAACATGAAAAGATCCGCTCATATTGATTGACCCATTAACAAGGATCATGGGAGATTTTAGTCAACGACAGACTAGTACATGAAATTAGATCTCATGAACAGATCACTCATAAGGATTTATGTTGGAGCAGCTGAGCTTGAAATTGGAATTTCATTACACGTTTTAATTGATCTCAAACTATCAAATGCAGGAAATGAATTGCAGTTGTGTGTGTATGTTTTTTTTCATCAGATTCACCATTAATTTGAGTTGTCAAAGGTATGTTGCAGTTGGAAATGAACCATTCTTAACAACACTCAACGGAAGCTTTCTGGGAACAACTCTTCCTGCACTCCAAAACATCCAATCAGCAATAATCAAAGCCGGACTAAGCACTCGGGTGAAAGTCACTGTCCCTCTTAATGCAGATGTATATTCTAGTTCAACAAGTCTCCCTTCTGGTGGTGACTTCCGGCCAGACATCCATGATCTCATGTTATCAATTGTTAAGTTCTTGAGCGACAATGGTGGTCCATTCACTGTCAACATCTACCCCTTTATAAGCCTCTATATCGATCCAAATTTTCCCGCTGGCTATGCATTCTTCGACGGCAACTCTTCCATAAATGACGGTGGAGCAATCTACACCAACGTGCTCGATGCAAATCACGACACCCTTCTATGGGCTCTACAGAAAAATGGATACAGCAACCTGTCCGTCATTGTTGGAGAAATTGGATGGCCTACGGATGGAGACAAAAATGCAAACTTGAACTATGCTCAGCAATTCAACCAGGGTTTCATGAACAAAATCGCAGCAGGGAAGGGTACTCCGTTGCGCCCTGGTCCCTTGGACGCCTACTTGTTCAGTCTTATAGATGAAGATGCCAAAAGCATTGCTCCAGGCAACTTTGAGCGTCACTGGGGACTATTTTACTTCGATGGACAGCCCAAGTATGCGCTTAATCTTGGAACATCAAGCTCCAATAGCTTAGTAGCAGCAAGAAACGTTCGCTATTTAGCTCAAAAATGGTGTGTCATGTCCTCGTCAGCTAGCCTCGACGACCCACAAGTGGCACCAAGCGTGAGCTATGCATGTAGCTTTGCTGATTGCACCTGCTTGGGCTATGGAAGCTCTTGTGGAAATTTGGATGCAAGAGGCAACATCTCTTACGCATTCAATGATTACTACCAGCAAAATAATCAGCTTCAAAGTGCTTGCCAGTTTCCAAACCTTTCCGTAATCACCAACAATGATCCATCTACTGGAACTTGCAAATATAGGATCATGATCCAGACAGACACCAAAAGTGCACTGGAACTTGGAGCGGGAGTATTGTCTTTCAGGCCTCTAACTCGGGTGCTGTTTATTTTCATGTTTCTAGCTACAGTGTTGTAAATGTTTCAGCTATTTATGTCTGGTATATGGTATAACTTTTACAAAATCAAACATTAATATTTGATATCAAACACGGGTATAACTATTAACTTCTATGCTCTCATTTTTAATGCTCGCATACCAAACATGTATAAGAAGTAATTTCATTCATATTCTGATTCTCATTTTCTTATTTTCATTCTTATTTTTTATTTCGATTATTTCATTACTGGTTACTAAACGACCTCTTAGTATTTCTAATAACTTCAATAACTCGTTAAAAAAAATTAGTGACTCATTACATAGCAATTATCAAAAATTAAGAGTAAATCTTTAGTGTTAGTGTTAGAATGTCCCATATTGACTAAACATGAAAATGATAAAGGGTTTATAAGTGGTAAGGATTAACTATCCAAACAACTAGTTCTAGTTATTTGGACAATAATTGACCCAAGTCTAATTATTGTAAGTGGATTCTACACTCTACCCATATTAAAAATTCAACATGGTATCAAAGCAGGTTTGGTCCGAATTATGAATTTCCCGATTGTCCGTCTGGATGTCCATTCCCAGCGACCCGATTTGGTTACCACTGCGTATATTTCAAGTGACAACTGGATGTCCATTCTCAATTGCACTTGAGGGGGAGTGTTAGAATGTCCCATATTAACTAAACATATGATAAGGATCAACTATCCAAACAACTAGTTCTAGTTATTTGGACAATAGTTGACCCAAGCTTAATTATTGTAAATGAACTCTACACTTTACCCATATTAAAAATTCAACAGTTAGGATCTTAATTAAATCCTAGCAATATCCAAATTTACATAGAAACATAATTGTCCACACTTTCTTTGGCCTTAGAGATGCAAATAGTCTTCATAGATGTAATAAAAGAAATATAAGAATCACTGAAAAACTTACAATTGTAATTACTGATTGTAGTGTATAATATTGACAAATGTATAAAAAATTTTAAGTATTGTACTGTAAATTTCAAAGTTTTACTTAAAGAAGTATGAATGTAAAGATAATATTTGAAGTCAATCGCACTTCTTATAAATAGATATTAATTTTTAATTTTTATATTATATTTTAATTTTATATGTAAAATAAGGTTTAATATTTTTACCATTTTAGAATTAAGTTCCATTTTCATAAGTATACATCTTTTAATAAATATAATCCTTTTTCGTAAATATTTATTAAAAAGTTTTTACAGCATACTTTAATTGTATTAACATATATTAATTTATAATATCTAATATGTTCTTTAAAAAAAATCTATTGCCTGTACAAAAATAAAAATGTAATACATTTTGTTTCAATAATTAAAATATTGTTAAATTTTAAAAATAAATTTCATAATAATGACATCAACATTTATGTGATCAGAATTACGCGATTAGCATTTCATATTTCAAAGGATTATGACAATAAATCATGATGTACTTTTCTATTTTCTAAAATTAAGGAAGACAATATATTCGCCTATGATCAATTTCAAAAAAACTAAAAATGTAACAAATATCTTTTTTTAATTGAATTTAAGCTTGGGTTATCTAGACCCAAGTCTACCGGAAACCTAACTCTTTAAGTAATATGATATCGTTTTACTTACAATAATTGATTCTCAAGTTAATTTAAGCCTGAGTATAGCTCATGGGCTGGCCTTGAGCCTAGCTAATATGTGACTTATTAAAAACACCTTAATATGAGCTTATGGAGGAGCTCATTGTCATTCATGTTTAACAACAAGACCACAACAGTATCAAAATAAATATGTTTTATTAATTCATTTCCTTTTTCTTCAACAATAAGTTTCCCCTCTCACTTCAGCAGCCCTCTCTCTTTAATCTCCATATCAACAATCAGGAGTCAGAAATGTATAATAAGAGGGTCCAAATATTTAAGTTTTTAAATTTTGGGGGACCCAATATACTACTAGCCCCTCAAATAACTTCATCCTCATATATGTATATATATATAATATTTAATTTTTTAAAATTTTAAGAGACCCATTGCAACACTGGACCCCATGTAGCTACGTCCCTGTCAACAATCATCCATTCTAATTGTTTATGGAACTTTTTTTCAAAGTTAATCAATTAATTATTAGCAATATAACTTATATAACAATAATATATATATACCTAACATTTATAATTTGGTCGTTAAGTAGAGTTTGGTATATATCAAACTCTTATGCTCCTTAAAATGATTACAATTTGCAGAAGTTTGAAATTCAATTCTAAAACTTTAGCATCTAGGTTGAAGATGACTATAACAGCGTCGTTTTAGTCATCTTAAGCCAAAATGACATCATTCCCACTTAGGAAACACAGAGACCCAATCAGCAACATCGTCGCGTGTCATTTGGCTAATCAGTACACGTTTCAGCAAGCCAATGTCACACTTGCCATGCCATTAATCACACTAGATTGCCATGTCAATTAGGTCCAATATACTACCACATCAGTAATAGGTCCCATATTTGATATGCCATTACTGATTCAAACATTTCAACCAACTTTTGGTTGACCAATTTAGCTAATTTTTAATGAAATTGTTCTTAAGTTAGACCAATTCCAATGGTTTTTTTTTGGTGTTATGAACTCATTTTTAAAGTCAAATTAGTCAAATTCTAGTTTTGCAAATAAGTTTCTTCAATTTCTTGTTTTTATCAAAACTTGTTGTTAAGAATCTTTCTCTTCCATACACTAGAGACGATTCCAAACTTCATCAATTTATTCCTCAACCAATAAATGTCATCTTTGATAGATCAAATTATAGTATGGAGGCTAAGAATATGTGTATATTTCTTAAAAGTAGACTTCTTTAACTTATTATTACTAGAGAAACACCTAAACATACTCAAAGATTAGATGAGGCAGAAGATATACTTATAAAAATTCTAGTATTTTGGGATGGTATAAATTATCATATTACGATATAGTTTTACAATACATATGTTAACGTAATCAAACTTGATTTATGATAGGTTAATATTACTAAAAGGTACAAGATTTTTTAAAAGACTATTATTTTATATTTGATGATGTTAATCAATTTCAACTCTATAAATGACTTTATTACAATAATAGCTTGACCAAACTATACATAGTTATCTATTTGGATTATATGATTTTTTGGATTAGTTGGCACGTGGAGACCCTACTTGGCCTAATGTTTAGACTGCCACTATCTATCCCAATCTTTGCAATTGAAAATATATTTGACATCTATTAATAACTCTTATAGATGAGTTTGAATCTAATTATAACTCTCTTTTTAATTAAGGTTTACAATTGGCTCTTGACATTGTAATCAAATAACTAATTGTAAGAGAGATGTAACTTAACACATTCGGTACAAGAATATATTCAATCTACTGACATTGTTCTTACCACCCAGACCTCCTCCTATCAAACTTGTAAATTTCAGGACTATGCTAAGAAGAAGGTATTTTGTAACTGCTATAAAATGAGTGGCATTGCATATTTGAATGCAAAAAATGATCAAAACAAAGTAACTATTCCAAGTTCTCTCAGTATGCTACTGTTGTTACTACCATAAAGGTGGAGAATATGTCAACATCTCATAAATTCTCCTTAAAAAACTTGCATATTGCAAGTTAATGTTTCACTTAGCACTAGTTGTGATAAGAAAAGTGCAGAATTATAACACTGCATAGAAGTTGTGGCTTAAACTTGATGAAATATATGCAAAGAGATGTTTTTCTAACAAGATGACTCTTCTCCATAATCTTGTTGACTACAAGATGAACACATCTGTCTCCCTATATGATAAACTAGACTATTTCTTGAAGTTGGTACAAGACTTAGAAGCTACAAATGAAAAGATCTCTGAGGAGCATCAAGCTTTAGTGATTTTAAAGGCTATATCTTTTAAATTCAATGGACTCGAGAAGGTGATTAAGTATGTTATTGGAGAATCCCTCACTATTAAGAGGGTATTAGACTCACTAATGGAAGAAATAGTGGATGTTAATCTATTCAAGAAAAAGGCAGAAGTGATGTTTATAGAAAACAATCATGACAATAAGTCACATAAGAAGAATACCAATAAAGCGAATTGGCAAAAGGGAAGTGAATAGGATAAGCATACCAAGGAAGGTGAGGAAAAAAAGAAAAAGGGAAAAGGTAAGAAGTGTTTCTACTGTGATAAGGAAGGACATTTTGCAAAGGACTACAAAATGAAGAAAAGGGATAAAGTTACACAAAGTGGAGATGCAGGAAACATGGAGAAACCAGAAGATTCAAGTGGTGATGAGATTCTAGCAGTCACTGAAGAGAGTGAAGACCTAAGTAGAGAATAGATTTTGACTCAAGTTGTACCATGCATGTGACTCTTACATAAAGATTGGTTCACAACATTTGAACCAGTTACTGCCAAGGTAAAGATGGCAGATTCTAGGTAGCAAAGGATATAAGGGATTGAGAATGTCTCCATCAACATGTTTGATGGGAAGAAGAGAATCCTTACTAATGTTAGATTTGTGCATGGAGTAAGGAGAAATATGATTTCTGAAAGCATGTTTGATAAACAAGGTTTTGAGATCCTATCAAAAGATGGACTTAGAGAAATCCTAAAGGATGGTAGAGTCATTGTCATAGGAGTTGAAAGAGGTGGGTTGTACTATGTTATTGGCTCTGCTGAAGTCAATCAGGTTACTGAGAAGGAAAATCATGACTTAGCTAAGAAAAGACATTTAAGGTTGGGCCATGCAGGGAATAAAAGTATGTTCCACCTCTCTAAATAAGGACTGATTCCTGAACAAGACCTAAAGAAGCTGGAGTTCTGTGAATCATGTGTGCTAGGAAAGCATCACAGTTCTGGTTTCCAAAAGGGAGCACAGAGGGCCACAGAGATCATAGAATATGCTCACAGTGATCTCTGGGGGCTAGCTCAAGTATTTACTGCAGGAGGGAAATTATATTTTATGTCTATAATAGATGACAAATCTAGAAAATGTTGGTTATATCCAATGAAGAGAAAAGATGAAGCATTAGAAAACTTCATAAAATGACATACATTTATGGAAAATCAGACTGGAAATAAGCTAAGATGCCTAAGGAATGATAATGGACTGGAGTATTATAATAAAGAGTTTGAAGACTATTGTAGTAAGAAAGGCATCCTAAGGTATAAAATAGTAAGAGCTACACCTCGACAGAATGGTGTAGCATAGAGACTCAATAGAACGCTCCTAGAAAAGACAATGTGTATGCTACTCTCTTTGGGTTGCTCACATACATTATGGGGAGAGGCTATCAAGACAGCAACCTATCTAGTTGATAGGCTTCCTACTTCTGCAAATGATTATAAGACTCCACAAGAAGTGTGGAATGGTAACAAACCTAACTCAGCCAAGGACTTTCGGATGTGCTGCTTATGCACATCAAAAGGAAGGAAAGCTGGAACCTAGAGCAATTAAAGGTGGATTCCTAGGATATCTAGAGGGAGTAAAAGGTTATAAAATCTTACTACTGCAAAAGGAAGGCTTCAAAACCATTATAAGTAAAGATATAATCTTCAAGGAAAATGAATACCCTATGCTGAATAGGAATTTCACAAATTCAAACCTCCAAAAGGAAGCAATTAGGATCACTAAATAATTCAGTTTCATTCTATATGCCACCAGAAACTGAAGAAGATGGCAGAACCTTATGATGTGGAGTTTATAGGAACTATACATGATGAACAAAGAACAGAAGAAACTGAAGGTGAGGGTAAAGAAGTAGCTCCACACAGAACTATAGAAAACCTCATAGAGATCTACAAGATTACCAACTCATAAGAGGTAGACAACCAAGATAGAGAATTCCTAATAGGAGGTATATCGACGCAAACTTTGTTGAATTTGCATATCTTGTGGTTGAATCTATAGAATGGAAAACACCTGAAACTTTTAAAGAAGCCATGACTAGAATTGATGTTAAACAATGGAAGGAGGCTTGTGAGAAAGAGTATTCTTCTCTAATGAAGAATATGACATGGACTCTTAGGGGTGAGCATTGGAGTAATTAGGGCCCAATTTTCACTGTTCGAGCCCGACCCGAATTACTCAAAATTTTTTCCCTTACCCGGCCCGAACCTGAACTTTCAATTACCTGAACTTACTCGGCCTGATTTACTCGAATTAACTATTTAGCCGGTCCGATTTACCCGATTTACCCAAATTATCCCGGCCTGATTTACCCTAATTATCCTAATTATCCTATTTCATAATAATTTTAAACCTAATTCGGGTAATCGGGTTGACCTGAATTTTTTTGGAATTACCTGTCCCGGCCTGAAAATAATTCGGGTAATACCCGGGCCTGCCCGAATTACCCGAAATTTAGCATTTGCTTACCCGAATTAATTCGGGCTCACGCCTATGGACTCTAGTGCCTAGGCCTCCTAAAGTCAAACTAATGGAGAACAGATGGTTATTCAAGCTAAAAGAAGGAATAATAGATGCTGAACCAAAAATATACAAGGCAAGACTTGTAACTAAGGGTATAAGCAGATAGAAGGAGTTGACTACAAGGAAATATTCTTACCAGTAGTC
Source organism: Erythroxylum cassinoides (assembly GCA_027478405.1). Lineage (NCBI taxonomy): Eukaryota > Viridiplantae > Streptophyta > Magnoliopsida > Malpighiales > Erythroxylaceae > Erythroxylum > Erythroxylum cassinoides. The sequence goes on from JANIPM010000003.1 coordinate 59,738,643, forward strand.
AAATTTAAGACCATTAGACTCATTATAGTGTTAGCTACTGTTTATGATTGGGAAATCCATTAAATGGATGTCAAGATAGCTTCCCTATATGGAAAGCTTGAGGAGACTATCTATATGAAACAACCAGTAAGACTTGTAGATAAAGACAAGCTTGACTATGTCTACTTAATTCAGAAGTCCCTATATGGGTTAAAACAAGCACCTAGACAGTGGAACAAGAAGTTCCATAAGGTAGCAACTGAGCTGAAATTCACTAGCAGTGCCTATGACTACTGCTTATACTATAAGGACTTAGGTAGAATAGAGACTATCTACATGTTAGTATATGTAGATGATCTAATTATTGCTGGAAAAGAATTAGGTAGAATAATTGAAGTGAAGAATGCTCTATGCAAACATTTTGATATGAAAGACATGGAAGAAGCACAGAAGTTTCTAAGGATGTAGATTATAAGGAATAGGAGGGAAGGAAAGCTATAGTTAAATCAGCAGAGTTACATTAGAAAAGTGCTTGCACAATTCATCATGGAATAAGCAAATCCTACCTCTGTCCCTATAAGCTCACATCTTTAGATGGTTGCTATTAAGAGCCCCCAAATTGAAGAAAAGAAGAAAGCTATGATAGACTACCCCTATGATGTTGGAGTTGGTAGCATTATGTATATAATACATAATGTTATACACCAGACTTGATCTTGCCTATGCTATTAGCATTCTAAGCAAGTTTATGGCTAACCCTAGTTTTGAGCATTAACAAGGACTAAAGAATGTCTTTAGATACCTTGCTAGAACCCTAAGCTACGGATTGTGTTGCTCTAAAGCTAAACTAGCTAAATTCAACAGTATATGCATACATGGATATGTAGATGCCGACTATGTAGCAAATAAAGACAAAAGAAAGTCAATTTCTGCATATTACTTTATACTAGCAGAAAACACAATTAGTTGGAAAGTGCAACAATAATCAATTGTATCACTTTCAATTACAGATGCAGAGTTTTATGCAATGATAGAAGAGGTAAAAGAATTATCATGGTTATCAGGCATCCTAAAAGAAATTCGAGTTAACCTAGCTACTGCAATAATTTACACTAACAGTCAAAGTGCACTATATTTGAGCAAAGATCTCGTCGTGCATGCCAAATATATGGATGTTCGACTCCACTTCGTGAGAGACAGAATCACAAAAGGCTTCATCAACTTGGAGAAAATTACAGGGGAACAAAACCCATTAGATTTCGGGATAAAGATTGTAACACAAAAGAATTTCACTTTATGTAGGGATTACTTACAGATAAGTGAAACCCCATGAAATCAAAGGAAATTTCATTAGATCTCACAAATTTGGGAAAACTAGGGTTTTTCAGATTCCTAAATCACTCTCAGATTTTTTTATTAGAGTGAAGATTGATGGAGTAGGAGGGAATAAATGTGATGATAATCACGTTTACTCCATTAATCTACACTCAGATGCAACAAACAAAAGAAATGAATGAAGATTCGAAGACCATCTAAATAGATTCTTTTTTGTCGATACGCTCCAATTACATCATGGGAATTACAAAAAAGGGTTCTTTCGTATACTTATCATTATTATCGTTAATTCTTTCATCTTGATGATTTTTGCAATTACCTGGATTATACCTAGTTGCACAAATACCTTAACGATTCCCACTTGTTAATACATAAAGTCCAATAAGCGTATCTTGAGTTGGTATGGAAATGAGATCTCTAATAGTCGGAGACAAGAGATTCATACGAGAAATCATAAGTAAATGAGCCTCCGCTTGAGCCTCCAACAATAAAGGTACATAAACAACCATTTTATCTCCATCAAAGTCTGCATTGAATCCTTTACAAATTAATGGATGTAAACAAATAGCATGCCCTTCCACTAAAATGGGTTGGAATGCCTAGATCCCTAATCTATGCAGAGTAAGCACTTTATTCATCAATACAGGATGCCCCTGCATAACTTCTTGAAGTATTTCCCATACTGTTGGATCTTTTTTCTCGAATATTACTCTTAGCAACTCCTATGACTTACAAAGAAAAAAAAAGAAGGAGAAGCTTTCAGGTTTAGAAACATAAGCATTGTCTTATGTCTAAGTCACACACATGTGAGACTCACATGAAGAGGAAAACGTTAGAAACCAAGCCAAAACATAGTCATATCAGCATAATACGCAGAGCAGAAGCAGAAGCATTAGTGAATCACGTTGTAGGCACGTGTCACTTACCTGATTCTTGCAAGCTCAACCGAAAGCTACTACATTCAACATACCTATCAAAGGCACAGACCACAAGCATAAAAGACACATTACATTTCTCATTACATTGTAAACAAAAGTTCAGTGAGTGAAAGAATTATAGTAGAAAAAAATCAAAGTGTGCTAGGGTACTTATCTATGGGTACTAGGAGAGTTTATAGACTATTTGTAAGTGTTTTGATAAACACTCAAACTCTGTAATCTTTCTCTTTTTATTGATACTAGTGGAACCACTATAACGAGATCCTTAAACGTAGATAGCATTTAAGCTATCCAACCAAGTAAGTCCTTATGTTCTTCAATTTTTTTGCAATCCATAATACTTGCAAGATAACATCTTTATCAGTCTTTAAGGTATAAAGCAACAGTGCAACACAAATATCTTAACAGAAGATTTTTTCCAAATTGGGGCTTGTGTGTGTGTGTGTTTTTTTAATTGTGGGTGATTTTCTGGGCTATTTTTGTAGCGTGTTTTTGTGAAAATACTCCATAAGTTTTTCATGTGGTTGAAGCTCCATCGTCTATAATGTTTCAGTGATGAATTTTGTAGGTGATTTTACTACTATCGTGCATGAGATTTTTCAGTTACGATATTGTTATTTCGTTGATGAAGCTATATTGTTACGGAAGTTATTTTATTTCTTAAGTGTCTTTGTTTATATTCGTTGTTTATTTTAAACACTTGAATTGTGTATTTATTGTCTTTTGTTAAAAAGTTGTTAAGATGAAAAAAATCCTCTATCGAGGGTAATATGAGTCTATCGTGTTATCGAGTGTGAAATATTTTCATGGGTTGTGAGGACGAGGGATAGTATCAAAAGTTGAGTAGTATCGACTCAGTAAAACTTTGTATAAAACAATCGTCATTAATGAAAGTATCAAACTAAGTGAGGGCCTCATAGACATAGGCAAAATGTGATGAACAACATTAATAAACTTTGGTTTTGATTTACATTTGTAAGTTTTTCTATTCTTATGTTAGAATCGACTACGATCAAATCGAAAATTTTGCTAAACTATACCTATTCAAAAAAGTTTTAGATAAGACTGCGTATTCCTAATTCTCGAGTAAACCAGGCCTCGTAAATTTAAAGGTAATAATAAACCTTAGGGGCGAATCGCATAAAAGGAAAAAGACAGGAGTTAAATTTAAAAGGGAGCAGAGAATATTCGACGACGTCGAAATGGTCCGGACAAATTTAATGAGAATATGGGTAGGGTTGGAGATACCGGGTCGGGTCAATCGGTAAACTTCTGCTCCGAATCAAATACGCAAACCTTTATATTTCAGGTCTTTCTTCTCCAGTTTCCCCCTCAAACAAAACACCACTGCTTAACTCTCTGTATCGGTCTCTCTGTATGCACAAAACCCTCCACTTGAACCCCAAACTTGTATAATATAATTTCTAGTTTTAACCAATCCCTAAATTATATATACATACATCTGTAATCGTAGATACATAGCTTGGTTCTCTAAAAATGGAGGCGCAAATGGAGGACATCTCGGACCAAAGCCACGGTCAAGCTGCAGCCGCTGCTCCTCCGCCGCCGGAGCAAGTTGACGGTGGTGGTCGTGGGGAGGGAGAGGAGGAGGCGAAGAAGGAAGAAGAGGAGATGCTGGACAAAGCGCAGAATTTGATGGACAAAATCACTTCTTCGCCTGATAACCCTAACCCTAACTTCCTTCACGCTCTTTCCTCTATCCTCGAAACACAGGAGTCTCTGTATGTTTCGCTTTCTCACTCTCCATGTGGTTTTTGTTTTAATATGAACGGGTCGTGGAACCGCCGGTTGGTTGTTATTAGCTAAAGAAATGATCTTGTAGTGGTTCGCTAGTTGCTCAGATTGTGGTCTTACTTTGTCTTTTGCATGTATATCCATGTGTGTGCTTTTGTGGGTAATGTGAGAATGTTTGAATATGTATGATGTATGAGTGTTAAAATTATCATGTCATTGGATATCTCCATTAATTGTTGCGATACTTCTTACAAGTTCAAAATAAGCGTCTCTTATTTTTTAAAATGGTTGGCAATGGATTGGGGTTTTCAGTGTAATCGTTTCGTCTGAATATCTTCCACCCGTTATGCTTATTTCTGAATTCTCTCCCACTTTTTAAAAAAATTTTATCACAGTTGTTGGTTTATAAACATTTCATTTCCTAAGTTCGTATGCATCTTTTTGGAGAAATAACTGTTTTTACTTTTTGTCCTTTCTTTGTCCTGCCAGGGCAAAAATTGCTTTTGTTTATTTTTATACACGATGAACTAGAGTCTGAATTTAAGTTTGCATATCCAGGACTTGTAAAAAGATTTCCGCCTTTGTTTTGTTAAAATTTATTGAAATTGTTATATTCTGCTTAATTTAGTTTCCTGGCTTGGGGATTTGCTTTCGTCTTGCTTAGTTTTGTGCATGACTATATTATCATATCAGTATGTGCATGCATATTATGTCGTAGTACATTACATATCTTTTGGCGGTCACATTTCCATCCTAAAAACATTTTACTGCCACTGATGGAACTGTGCACCAAAACTCAAATTTTTATTGTATTTTAATGCATTACAATTTGGTCACGATACGTCAAGGAATTTTAAAATCATGCTTGTGTATTGAAGCTTATGAAAAAAGCATACAGACTAATTCTACCTTCTAACATTTTCCTGATGAAATATACATGCAGTTGAACTGGAATGAAGGTCAATTCACACCGTCTTTAATTTATTACACCTTTTTGATGATTTTGACTTAATAATCTCAAGTTTGTAATTTTAGAATGTTGAGGAACGTAGGTGGAATTTTCTGACTATTGGAGTTGTCTATCTTCTCGTATTTCTTGATGGTGCCTTATATCAACAAAGTCTGATGGCATTTTGGGTCACGATATGGTGCTTTTTATATTTGGGTATGTTTTATGGCTAGTGCAGAAGAAAATAACAGGGCAAGTGAGACTTCAAGCAATTTTGATTAATTTCTCTAACAAGTAGTATCTGATACTCTTTGTATATGCCAAATTGTCACATTTCTGAATGGTTGGGAGCAAAAACTTTCTTGTTAATTCATTATTGCAGCAGCAGATTTTGCTATGTTAGTATATGGTACCTGTTGGCTCTTTGTATATGTCAAAGTGTCAAATTACTGAATAGTTGGGAAGGAAAACTTTCTTGTTAATTCATTATTGCAGCAGCAAAGTTTCCTATGTTAAAGTTGCAGTATCCTGCTCTTGGCCATTGACTGGCTGCAAAAAAGAAGGGTGTTATGCTGTGGATCAACTATTATGTTACCCTTGTTTACATTAATGGTTGTATGCTAACCCAAGTAATTTTGTTTGTCTTTGCTAGTTAGGATTTTGGAAGTCTTAATGTTGGTTTTGAGTACTTGTTTGTTAGTTGCACTTGTAAACTTCAGTGCATGATGATATTGCAATGCATCATTAGACATTTTTTATACCTATTTTATGTGCAGGTACATGAGAGACAATGGTCATTCTACTTTTCACAGTAGTCGTGCTTCGCATTACATTGGACGGCTGGGAATCTTAGTTCGAGTATGCATTCTTTACTTGCTTTTATGAGCTCGATTCCTGGGTAGTAGTGTTCTTTTTTTTTTGCCCCTTTTCCTGTAGCAACTTCATGCGCCTTGTTTTGATAGCTTCATTTTCTAAATAGGGCGTACAAATTTCTAAAGTTCTTTGTCTCACACATTTTCTTTCAGGAAAATGATGAGTTCTTTGAGTTAATATCTGCAAAGTTCTTGTCCGAAGCAAGATATTCAACCTCTGTCCAGGCAGCCGCTGCAAGGCTTCTTATGAGCTGCTCACTAACATGGGTTGTATGTTCATGTTTTCCTTGCTATTACTTGATTTAGTTTCACTTTACTGCTTGCTACTGTTTGAATTTCTTTGATTGATGAATTTATATGGGGTTTTCAGTACCCTCATGTGTTTGAAGAACCTGTGATGGAGAACATTAAAGGATGGGTGATGGATGAGAATTTGGAAAATTGCAGCTGGAAGCATGATACGGGGAAAAGAGAGGCCTCAGATTCTGAGATGTTGAGGACATACTCCACTGGCCTTCTTGCTGTTTGTTTGGCAGGGTATGAACATTGAGATATAGCTTTTTTCCGGTTCTTGCATGTCCTTGTATGCTTTGTTTATTTGTCATTATTGGTTTCTTTTTCTAATGCATAAAAACTGTTCTCAACTATCAGTGGTGGTCAAGTAGTTGAGGATGTGCTGACGTCTGGCTTGTCTAGAAAGCTTATGCACTTTCTTCGAGTGCGTGTCATTGGTGAGACTACTGCAAGTCATAAAGATGCTGGCCATGTTATGGAGGGGAAGAGTGCATCTACTTCTGCTATAAGAGGGAGAGAAGAAGGGAGGGCAAGGGTACGCCAGTTTCTGGAGCCGACTCATGTAGATTCTCTGAGGATAACTGACAAGAGGTCTATAGATGATCCAAATTATGAAAGGGATCCAGAAACAATCATTAGTATGCAAGAATCAGAAGAAACTTACTGGGTTAATTGTGGAGAACTACCTGATGGGTTAGTTGAAGGGATCAATGGTTGTGAGGTAAAACCTGATGATGGGGATCGAGGGCGTGGTATAGACCTACTTGGTGATGGTAAGACAAAGGTTGGAGATGTTGATGAAAGTGGGAAAGATGATTCAACAAGGCGTAGGGCATCTCGTGGATTGGCAAGAATCAGAGAGAAGGGGAGGACTAATGATGCAGCACCAGAAAATGAGCAAGCTTTGACATGTCCAGGGTCTGGTAGTCAATCAGGGCAGGGACGGAGCTGTAGAGAAAGGAACTTGACCAAAACTTTAGATGTGAAACAAGTACTGGATGCAAGTAAAGCTTCAGGAAAAGTAAACTTTGATGGTATATTTAGGGAGAGGGAGGATGGTGATGTTTGCTTTCAAGAATGCAGAATTGGGACCAAAGATATATCTGATTTAGTAAAGAAAGCAGTTACCGCTGCTGAAACTGAAGCTAGAACAGTAAATGCTCCTCTAGAAGCCATTAAAGCAGTTTGTGATGCAGCTGCCGAGGTTGTCAAGAGTGCTGCATTAGAGGTTTTCACAACTACTCCCTTTGCTTCTGCTTTTTAATTTGAACGATATTTTTTTGGATGATTTCTGTTCTGTTTATTCCTAATTCTCAAGTTTATGTTCTCAGGAATTCAAATCTACCAACAATGAAGAAGCTGCAGTTTTGGCTGCTTCCCAAGCTGCATCTACTGTCATTGATGCTGCTAAAACAATAGAAGTTTCCAGGTTTTTTTCTTTACTTCTTGCTTTTGAATTTGGGTTACAGGATGGATGATTAACTGCAAACAATCTTTGGTGTTTTGATAGGAGCCTGATTAACACCAATGATGATCCAGTGAATGTTAGTGCTACACAAACAGAAGTGACTGAGGATGCCATAGATTTTTTTCTCCCTGATTTTGAATCTCTGGCTCAGTTGAGGGAAAAATATTGCATTCAGTGCCTTGAGATTCTAGGGGAATATGTGGAAGTACTTGGCCCTGTCCTGCATGAAAGAGGGGTAGATGTATGTCTTACCTTATTGCAGCACAGTTCTAAAAATAGTGAATCGTCTGAGGTTGCAATACTTTTACCTGATGTGATGAAGCTTATATGTGCTTTGGCGGCACACCGCAAATTCGCTGCGTTGTTTGTGGATCGGGGTGGTGTACAGAAATTGCTTGCTGTCCCTAGAGCTGACAGGACTTTCTTTGGACTTTCGTCATGCTTGTTTACTATTGGTTCTCTTCAGGTAATAGAGCATTAATGTTTTGTTACCAATGTTTATCTTTTCTTGTATATTATTTACTTTCAACTTGCATATATGGCATCTTACTTTATAGGGTATTGGTGCAGGGGATAATGGAACGTGTATGTGCCCTTCCTGCAGATGTTGTATACCAGGTTGTTGAGTTAGCAATTCAACTTCTCGAGTGCTCTCAGGAGCAAGCCAGGAAAAATGCAGCATTGTTTTTCAGCAATGCGTTTGTTTTTAGAGCTGTTATTGATGCTTTTGATGCTCAGGATGGTCTACTTAAGTTAATGGCTCTTTTAAACAATGCAGCATCAGTAAGATCTGGCTTTAATTCAAGTGCGTTAAACCTATCTAACTCAACAACTCTTCATAACAATCATCCGCAAGCAGAAGCTTTGACATCTTCTGAGAAGCAGATTACCTTTCATACCTGTGTTGCTTTGCGGCAATATTTCAGAGCTCATCTTCTTTTACTTGTTGATTCCCTTCGTCCCAATAAAATCAACCGAAGTTTGGCTAGGAATATCTCAAGTGCAAGGGCAGCATACAAGCCTCTTGATATAAGCAATGAGGCTATGGATGCCATCTTTTTGCAGCTGCAGAAGGATCGAAAACTGGGTCCTGCATTCGTGAGGGCGCGCTTTCCTGCTGTCGATAGATTCTTAGGCATAAACGGGCATGTTACCTTGTTGAAATTGTGTCAGGTTAGATACATTCATTTCAGATGTTATTTATTGTTTTACTTGACTAGTTTTAGATTATCGATTTTGCTGAATATTTGTAGGCCCCACCTGTTGACCGTTACTTGCATGACTTGCTTCAATATGCACTCGGTGTGCTGCACATTGTTACGTTGGTTAATGAAAGCCGCAGGATGATCGTTAATGCCACATTAAGCAACAATCTAGTTGGAATAGCTGTCATTTTAGATGCTGCAAATATTGCCAGTAATTATGTGGATCCTGAGGTGAAATCACTTTCTACAATTGTTTTCTTTTTTCTATATCATGTTATTTTTTCATATTCAAGAATATCTTGGATATCATTGCAACTTTTCAGAGATGTCAGATGGTAATTTCGTTACGCTGGCATCGGAGTTTGATTGGCTTTGAGTTGTGTAATTGTTGTCGAATGCTTACAGATTATACAGCCAGCACTGAATGTGCTGATCAATCTTGTTTGCCCCCCACCTTCTATCAGCAACAGACCATCTTTACTTCTACAAGGCCAACAGTCCATTAATGGTCAGTCATCAAATGCTGCTGTTTCTGTTGATCGAAGTATGGCTGCTGTTTTTGCTGCACGATCCACTGGTACATCGCAAGTGGCTGTTCCTGGTACTTCTGGTTTAGTTGGAGATAGAAGAATATCTCTAGGTCCTGGAGCAGGGTGCGCTGGCCTTGCTGCACAAATGGAACAAGGATATTGTCAAGCGAGGGAAGCTGTTCGTGCCAACAATGGCATAAAGGTTCTCCTCCATCTTCTCCAGCCCCGTGCATACTCACCTCCTGTTGCACTTGATTGTATTCGTGCTCTTACATGTCGAGTACTACTTGGTTTAGCCAGAGATGATGCAATTGCTCACATATTAACCAAACTTCAGGTAAAGCTTCAAATGCTTTAACATTGAGACTGAGTTAAAATTCAGGAGGTGGCTCCCATAGTCATTATTGTTCTCAATATGTTGGAGGCCATTGGATGAAATATAACATTCCCGTTACTGCTTACATAGATGATATGATAGAAATATAATTTTTAACTGATAGGAATTTGTCCAACAATTTTGTAATTTCTCGTTGAAAAAACTTTCCTTTACTGTTTAGGTTGGGAAAAAGCTGTCAGAGCTTATTCGTGATTCAGGTAGCCAAGCGCCTGGAACTGAACAAGGCAGATGGCAAAATGAACTTGCACAGGGGGCCATTGAACTAATTGCGGTAATTGTATCTGCCTCTTATGGATGTTTGAATTCCGTGATTTGTAGTGGTTGATTTATGAGTTTTGTGAAACTTCAACTGTGTTTTGATCATTCCAAGTTTACATTCTGTTTTTTATTAAGAAAAACTGCTCTCTATTAATGAGTAGGGGTGGAGGGATTTAAACAAACAGATGGGTGGTTAGTTGATCTTGGACATGTACCTCCTTAGTTCCTAATGCTTCTCTTAATTTATTTAGTTCTTGTCTTCTTGCTCATATTTGGTATATTTACCAATACATCTTATTCTTATTGCTGAATTGATTATGCTAACCATTATTGCTGCCTTTAGAACTATGGTATTCTTACATACAAATTAGCCACTAGTATGGTGGTATGAGACCTCTGTAGGGCTTGAATGGAACTTCCATAGTATTTATAATGGTACGGTCTAATATTTCAGGGGAAGAAAGTAATTATAAAATGGGTACTAAACTCCATTGCTTTTACTGTTTAAATTATTTCCTCCTTTGCTTCCAGTTTTATGGAGATTGTTAGGTTCCCTCAAGGTTTAGGTCAAGTGCGACTTTGTAACAATTGGTAGTGAGCCATTTATACTTGTTTCAGATTGTAACCAACTCAGGGCGTGCCAGTACGTTAGCAGCCAAGGATGCTGCTACCCCAACTCTGAAACGCATTGAGAGAGCAGCAATAGCTGCTGCAACTCCCATCACTTACCATTCCAGGTACTCTGATACTAAACAGAGTAGGTGTGATATTTATTAATTGTTTACCTTTTGACCTTTTACTCCTCCTTGTGCTTGTACCAGGGAACTTTTACTGCTTATACATGAACATCTCCAGGCATCTGGTTTGACTGCAGCTGCTGCCACACTCCTCAAAGAGGCTCAGTTGACACCTTTACCATCGTTGGCAGCCCCATCATCTCTTGTGAACCAAACCCATACACAAGAAAACTCTTCAACACTCATTCAGTGGCCCTCCAGTAGAACTCCTGGTGGATTTCTTCTAGACAAATCAAAGGCAATAGCTGCTCATTCCGAGGATTCAAGCTTGAAGCGTGATTCATCTCTGTCTTCAAAGAAAAAACCCCTTCTTTTCTCTCCATCTTTGGGTCTACAAACAAGAAATCAGCCTCAGTGTCATGAGTCAAATCAACAGTCTTTGAAGAAGGTCCATAGTAGTTCTAGAAAATCTGCTGCACCTGTCAGTGCTTCAGAAACTCCCTCAGAATCCTTGACGAAAAGCAATCATGATGCAGAATCTCTATGTAAGACTCCTATTGTATTGCCCATGAAAAGGAAGTTATCAGAATTGAAAGACATTGGGCTTGCATCATCAGGGAAGAGACTTAATGCTGGTGAGACAGGATTTCGTTCTCCAACATTCTTGACTCCGAATAACTCACACAGGAATAGTTTACTTAGCGATGCTACTGGATTTTCTACACCTAGTTCTAATGCCAAAGATGTACATGGTCGTTTGACACCAAGTTGTATGGTAGATGCAGATGAGCTTCAATGTGGTAACTCCAGCCACCTTGTGTTAAATGATCACCAGCCCAGCAATACAGAGCGATTAACTTTAGACAACATCGTTGTTCAGTATTTGAAGCATCAGCATCGCCAATGCCCAGCACCTATAACCACTCTACCACCACTCTCTCTCTTACATCCGCATATATGTCCTGAGCCAAAAAGGAGCCTTGATGCCCCATCAAATGTAACGGCTAGGCTTGGTACACGTGAGTTTAGAAGCATCTATGGAGGGGTTCATGGGAATCGAAGGGATCGACAATTTGTATACAGTAGATTTAGGCCCTGGAGAACTTGCAGGGATGATGCTGGTGCTCTTTTAACATGTATAGCTTTTCTTGAGGATTCATCTCACATTGTGGTTGGTAGTCACTCTGGAGAGCTAAAATTTTTTTTTTCCAACAGCAGCAATGTGGTGGAGAGCAGCACACACCACCAGTCACCTGTGACGCATGTTCAATCATGCCTTGCTAACAAAACACAACTGCTGCTGTCTTCAACAGCCCAAACTGTGTGTTTGTGGGATGCCTCTTCAATCTCTGGTGGTCCTGCACATTCATTTAATGGCTTGAAGGCTGCAAAGTTTAGCAATTCTGGGAATATATTTGCAGCCCTGAGTGCAGAGCCAGCTCGACGAGAAATTCTTCTCTATGATGTTCAGACCTATAATGTGGAATCATCCCTATCAGATACAATTTCAAATTCTACAGGACGGGGACATTTGTATTCCCCAATACACTTTAATCCTTCAGACACAATGCTGCTGTGGAATGGGATCTTATGGGACAGGCGAGAACCTGGACCAGTTCATCGATTTGACCAATTTACTGATTATGGAGGTGGTGGCTTCCATCCTTCAGGAAATGAGGTATGCTAAATGATGGCCCCCATTTAGCCAATCAATCAGGCTTCTCCTTTTGTTAGAAAGTGATATTTTTTCTATCAGAAGTTTATCCCCTTCCATAATTTAGGAAAAAGTGTGCAGTAAAAAATATGATTCAAGGATTGGTATTATAACATTGTAAATAATAAAGTTGGTAAACAAGTTACTCATTGGAGAAAAGATAGTTTCTTTCCTACGATTTGATTGCATAAACCTTTTTTTCTTTGTGTTCGAGCAATGCCTAATATTTCCAATATGGTGGGTATATTTGATTTTTGATACGAGCCAATGAGCATAAGGTCAAATGTTATAAAAAAGAAAAGAAAATGTTATCATGAATTTGGCTCGTGTAGTCTTATCTGCAGTTTTAACCTATAAGAGTTTGCTTTTCTCTCCTGAACATGTGACTAATGGCCAACTTTTGTATTCAGGTGATTATAAACTCTGAGGTGTGGGATCTTCGAAAATTTAGACTGCTTCGAAGTGTTCCTTCATTAGATCAAACATCAATAAAATTTAATGCTAGTGGGGATGTAATTTATGCCATCCTGAGGAGAAACCTTGATGATGTCATGTCAGCAATTCATACCCGTCGAGCAAAGCACCCCTTATTTGATGCATTCCGCACAGTAGATGCTATCAATTACTCTGAAATTGCCACTATACGGGTAGATCGATGTGTCCTTGATTTTGCAACTGAGCCAACTGATTCACTCCTTGGATTAATAACAATGGATGATCAAGAAGAGGTGTTTTCATCAGCTAGGGTTTATGATATTGGTAGACGGAGGCCAACTGATGATGACTCTGACCCTGATGTTGCTGAGAGCGAGGAAGATGAGGAAGATGATGAAGATGATGCTGATGTGGATCCCATATTGGGTGCAGAAATTGATGTGGATGATGACAGTGATGGAGATGATTTGAGCAGTGATGAGGATGACGATAGTGAAGGTGAGCTGGATGATGATGAGGAGGATGGGGACTTCGTAATGGATGATGTAGACTTTGATGGAGGGGGTGGGATATTGGAGATTGTTACCGAGGGTGAGGATGAAGATGATAGTCAGATTCTTGAATCATTTGGCAGTGACGATGAGTTGCTGGGCAATGGTTTTGACTTTTAAATTCCTGAGACTACTATTTTCAGCTGCCCTGATAATGTAATTAATCATTTTTGTTTCATTTATACGATGCAATTGCATGTCAAATTCATGCTCCGAGAGATGAGCAGATTCCTCCTCACCCTGAGTTTCCTCCGTTTCTTCATCTTAAGTGACCATGGCTCCATTCCTAACCCTTAAACCTATGACGTTTCACGAAGTGGCATCAAACCGGACAAGGGCAGTACATCATTTCTTTGAACATTTCCTTTCTCTCCATGAATGAACGACACAAGAAGCACAAAACTACTGAATATCTCCATATATTTAGAGAGCAGGGTGCATTTATTTTCAAATCATAGTTAAGACGATCATCCTCCATTTGGAGAATAAACTCTTTCCCTTTTCCCCCAGCTATGGTGGGACCATACTCTCCTGAAACATCTGAGATTGCCAATCTCCCACATCTTTCAACAATCTGTCAGCAAAAGCAACTACAGCTTTCTTGGCTTTCAATGGTGGCAACTGGCCAGCCAATGATATATCACAATACCAAGTAGGACATAAATAAAATAATAAATAGAGAACCTGCATTTGTTATATGAGAGACGAGAACATTCAAGAGCAATGTGAACAGAAGGTTTCATATGTATAGCAAAAGAGGGAAGATACATGAGTACCCCCACCCTGCTAGAACCAAGGAAACTGGACCCCGGCATTGCTTTCTCAGTACAATTGAAATCAAAACCAAAAGCCAGAAGCAAGCAGTCTAAATGGTTAACTTTTCCCTATCTGGTAAATTTTAGAAAAAAGAAAAGTAAAGAACATACTGATACATACACAAACATATGACCAAAGTTCATACTGTTAATTCAAACTTTTGTAACCTGTTCACCATCCTTTTCAGTCTCACATTTCTGGTTCAGTCAACTGTCATAGGTTGGGTCATACAGCACCTAAAACGTGCCTTGCGCACAGTGGTCATGATTTCAGTTTGAGCATTCTCAAGCATCCTGACAATCTCAGCAAAGGGAGGACGAACTTCAGGATTGGCATCCCAGCAGCGGGTCATGATGTCACTTAGCACAGCAAGACAATCGTGTGGGATTACTGGCCTTACACCCTTGTTCACCACAGCAAATGCAGCCTGCACGGCTGTCATGTTCTGAAAGGGAACCAAACCTGTTATGAGTTCCCAAAGAACAATCCCAAAGCTATAGACATCCACCTTCTGCGTGTAAGGCCTATGCTGAATCATCTCTCTGCAGTTATGGACAGATCAAACAATAAAGGTAAGATCACAAGCACCTGTTCCTCTAAGATCTAAGGAAATATCAGTAGAACTCCATGTAAGAAGACCAATTCAATTAGGATTTGAGTTAACTCTGAAAATTGTGTCCGTGACAATAGAACCACCTAAAAGGAGAGCAGCTCTACCTCCAAAGTTAACTTATTTCCCTTGCAGAAAAGAGGTTATATGCAAAAGAAGATTAAAATAGAACATAATAAAAATTACATCCAGAACAAGGCAATCAATATAATGGCATAAGGAACCAGATTCGATGACGGAGAAAAAACATGGCTTGTATGTTGCAGGCCCTCACAAATATGTATTCCAAATGGAAATCTTATGGAGCACGTAAAAAGCAGTGATACCCCATATGGATGAGGGGAAATGGTAGTCAGTCAACTGAACAAGACTAAACAAAGGAAAATCTTTCTCCTTCAGACGAATTAACTGCCACAATAATGCAGGCATAACAACAGATTTAGCGTGGTACAAGCCACTAATGTCCACATTGCACAATGAACATACAATAAAGAACATTTTCGAAAAGATAGAAAGTGAATAAAAAATGCAAACTACTAAAATTAATAATGTTAGGAAACCTATGATCCACCTACAAAGGAGAGAAAGGAAGAGAGAGTTTTCAGACTGAAATGTTTTTACCTACTACTTCACTGACTCAAAAGGAAGAGTAACTTTTTGAAGCACTCAATAGTTATATGGATGGAAATCTATAAGGGGTAAAAGTAAATAGCTGGGTGATTGGGCACCAAAAACCAGTGTGTTGTTTAGTCCCGGCAATAGATACAAGAACACTACGATCAACAATTCAAAATAAGTCAAACGGCTAGCATGCATAAAAAGATTAACACGTGGAACTAGTTGTAAACTTTATTAAAGCTTATGCTTTTTATGCATGCACGACATTTATGATAGGCAATATGCATCACATGCCATTTCCACCAACCCCAAAAGAAAAATAAGGAAAAAAATTAAAGCAATTATCTGAATAAGTGTTTTAAATCTCTTTTTCTCGTGTCTGAGTTCTGATCTGGCCCAAAACTGTAATTATAATGCCTATAACCAGAATACTCTTAGAAATAAGCAATGGTATCAATTAAGTTAGTAATGGAAATAGTTACAATTAGTAACATTCTAAAATAAAGACCTCGTCTAAGCAGTAACCAGAAGCAAAATAAAGAGGTTTCTACAGATGCATGGCCGGAAAACAGGAATAGGAACCTTCAATATATGAAGTGTCTAAAGACTTACGGAGCCATCCAACGATATGTTCCTGTTTCAGGTGTCATCCCCTCAGTCTGCACCTCAATTCTTGCAACTCCAAAATCAGCAATCTTGATTGACTTATCACCAGAAATCAAAAGGTTATCCGACTTCAAATCTCTGTGTATAAAACCAAGTCCATGGACATAAGCCATGCCCCGGGCAACATCAAGAGCCTGCTTGACTGCCAATTTCAGTGGCACCGCCCTATTTGATCTCTTGGTCAGAAACTGCCGAACAGAACCTCCCTTTGCATACTCCGTGACGATACACCAAACCAAGGGTTTACGGCATGCGCCTATGAAGCGCACAATGTTTGGGTGCTTCAGTGTAGCCAACATCATGACTTCCTGTTGAAACTGCTGCTCCATCACCTGGGCTTTATCAGGGCTATTTTCTGGTCTCTCTAACAACTTAATTGCAACGTCCTCCCCACTGTATGTACCTCTGTACAACTTTCCAAATGCACCTTGAGCAAAAGCAGTCCCAATGTTAAGCTTTCTCAAGTCGATTGTCCACTCATCGTAATTCTGTAGCCCCTCAGTTGGATATCTACTATCCATCAATGCCTGTGCTAATACATCATCATTTAGGGCATGAGTGACCTTCCCCGGCCGAAAAACGCTCTGACCTACACTGGAGTTGTGACTAACTGGTTTCAAACCTGGATGGCTTAGAATGTGCGTTAAAGAATCATTGGACCCCACACTACTGTTGTCAACTGACATCGATACAGAGCCACCAGCATTGCTTGTTTGCATGCTGTCAATAGACATGTTTGTACCTTCTCCAAGTTTCTGGTAAAACCCTTGAGTAAAATCATAGTAATTATTATCATTGTTGTTATTTCCACCCATAAATGCAGTAATTTTTGGCCCTTCCACCATTTTTCCAATCATGAATGCAACTCTTCAACGTCAAAATGAAAGCACAATACTCTTCTTATCGGAAATTCCTCAAACTCATTGATGAATCAACGTCTCCAGTGCATGTGCTCTAAAACCAACAACCATAGAGTGATTAAATTGCAACCGGTAAAAAGTGAAATGTGAACAATAGGTAATGATCCTCCACTAGGTATTTTACTTGATTTTGTTTGGTCAAACAGAGGCTTATAGTTACTAAGAATTGGAAATTGAAATGGGGGAATAAAATTCAGGATCTCAAAGCAAAGTTAGGTCAACCAATAGCAAGCATTATTACTCAGCAAAGCAAAGGAAAACAACCAACAACATAGTGCAATTCTAAGATCAAGATTCACATTTAGTCCACTATAAGTAACTTATTCATAATGTGGCCTCAAGCCACTTGGAACTACCAAGTTCTAAGAATATTTTGTGGCAATTAATAAGTAACAGTTGTTAAAAGGTTTACAAACTTAACCAATTGCATATTTAAGAGCTGTTTAACAGAGCGTGCAACGTGTCACAATAGTTGTCAGAATATAAACCAAGATCGTAATTTACTGAGGATTGATTAAACGGTCGTGAAGCGTTTATCCTAAAAGTTTGGAACCTCTACCAAGTGTTTGGTTAGGATTATCTTTCAGTCTGTTATACCCGAAATATCGGAAAGGGTCACCAACCTATCATTTCCATCTCCAGCTGGCCTAAAAAGAAGTACCAAGAAACAATCAGGAGCCATAAATAGAAATATATCAAACAAATAAGCAAATATATATGTCCTTTATACCTTTGCAATAAATAAGAGGTGCAGTTATCTCGATTTGACACTCTCAGAACTCGTTTGAACAATCACAAGACTGTAACTTCCCTTGTAATCTGTAATCAAACAAACCCATGAAAAACCCTAAAGTAAGAGATCCACAAGCTCAGCATATAGCACAAAAGACCAAGCCCCAAGAGTCCACATCAACCAAGATGACCAAAGCTCAAAGAAGTACTACAATTACATCAACCCCAAGATCCAATTATCAACTTTTCACACACACACACACCACATTTCCCAGAATTTTTTTGAGCAAAACACGTCAAAGCTAAAAGCTTTCAACTTTTCAAAGCCAAAAATTCCACAGACACAGAAATAGATCAGGCAATTAGGAACGCCCAAGAATCGGAAGACCCAGTTGCCCTAGCAAAAGACTTCATTTGCAAAAGATAACATGTTAAACCAGCTAAAAAAAGCGTAATAACGCGCGGTAGAGCATATGATCACTCAAATTAGACCATTAAAGAAGTAAAATAACGGGAATAAAATCGAAGACCTGGTAAACACAGCAACAATTAGTCAACTACAAGAAGCAATTGGGAAAACAAAACGAAACGGAACATCAATCAACAATAGATGGTGAGTATACAAACACACGAAGAAGAACAATAGAGCACTAACAACGACCAAAGTGAAGACTGTGAGACGATAGACCAGAGATGAGAGACAGAGAAAGGTCTTCGCTTCTCAATTTACTTTTCTAACGGAGCCTCGTTCATATTGTGACTGATGTCAGTTTCACGCGACATACCTCCATTTCAACAGTACTCGCTTCTGTACACTTACACGTGTCCACATAAATTTCAACTGTCATGGGGGCTTGTCTTGTCCTGAAGTTTCCGCGTACAGGTCCGAGCGCGTGTTCTTCTTGTCTCAGCTTGTAAGTATATAATCTCCTTTTCCCAACTTTCTTTATAATTAATTAATGATAGATGACTGATGACACCGATTTTGATCGATTTACAAGATTTTTAATATTTTACTGAATTAATAATGTATATTTAAATTATTAAAAAATATTTTTATTTTTTGTTTATCCTTCAAAAACAGTATCTTTACGCTGCGTTTAGTTGCTGTCTCTGGTATCTGGAGATGAAACAGAACAGGACGGAACGGAATAGAAACTATAAACAGTGAGGTGTTTGGTTGTGGTGGACAGAACAAAAATTTCTGTCTCTGTCTCAATGACAGAATGTGTTTGGTTGCAGTGGATAAAACGAAAAAATAGTGACAAAGACAAAAATGCCCCTGGTCCTTAATATGATTAGAAATATGTAATTAATTGATCGTTTTATTACGAACTATTTGTGTTAGGTAAAAAGTTAACAAATAATAATAATTATAAACTATTATGAAATATCGAATAATATTAGCCCATCAAAATAATAATAATA
>JANIPM010000003.1:59766043-59776431 GCA_027478405.1 Erythroxylum cassinoides
TATAAATCTCATATCAACTTTGTATTTAATCAATATGGGATTCAAGTCCCATACCTTGCAATTAGATCAAACCGTAACAGTCACATTAAGTGAAAAAGTACAATGTACTAGTGATTTGTTAAAGAAGCACCTTCTATTAGTTCTTCAAGTTTATCCGGGTTTATCCTGGATTAATTTTGTGACCTCCTAATCACATGTGATTGAAAAATTGTTCCCTTTATGTTACATCACCTAAAAATGAGAAAAAAAGGAAAAGAATACCAGAAAGGATAAAAAAGGGAATCGATTATTTTTGTATCGCTTGATTATTTGCTACTCCTAAGTAACCTCTTTTACTTGCATCTTTTTGGTTGAATAGGTGTCAGCCTTTCTCTCTCACCATTTTACGGAGGTCACAGAGTACAGTTTTACTGCAGATATGGAGACTGAGGTGAATTTATGAATTTGCATTCTGATGTTCCACTTTCCTCTTTGAGAGCTTTATACCTCTATCGAAAATGATAATACTGTTTGATCAATCAAGAAAGGAGTTTTTTCCTTCCTTTCAGCTGCTTTATTAAGTGTTTACCTTTCCTATATATTTTATTTGTTTCTTTGTTCTCAGCCCTTCCTCTTTCTCTTTTGTTGTTTCTTTAGATCTCCTTATGTTTTCTGGTAGTTATAGAATTCCTCTTTATCTATCTTTCTACAGCTAGATAATGTTTCTGCGGGCTCAACTGAATGGAAGGGCCTTCTAAGAGATTATTGGGAAAGATTCAGTTCACATTGTAAACGTGCTGAAAGCATCCATATCCATCAGGTAGCTTCCTTTCCATCTTGAAGCTTTCCACAATGTTATCGCTTAAACACTTTTAACATCACTCTTACTAAGAACTTTTACTTAAGACGTTCTAAAAAGATTTGATTGAAAAATATTCCGTTATTCACGAAGACCAAAAGCTAAGCTATATGTCATGAATTTCAAAATTGTCCACTTACTTTCTTGGAGAAAATGGAAAGGTTAGTTTTGCACTTTTCTAGTTGATGGAACATGCGTGTTGTTACCAGTTCCTAATTCTGTAATTTCACTCTTTTTCTTGTCACCGCAGATACCTTTATTGTTTTCACTTTTCTACAGAAAACCAACTGTAATTGCAGATAAAAACTGTAGAAGGAACTAGACTATTTTGTTTTCTTGAAGTTCTTGTTCCCTGGTTTATTATCTTCCCTTAATTGTAGTCATTGATATTAGATCTTTCTCTGTCAAATTTTTCCTTTTAGGTGGAGAAGATGCTGGAGAAGACATTTGGTGATTTTTTGTTTGGTTCACTGCCTGATCACAGTAGGACATGCCCAAGGTAGCACATATACACCAACACTCCATGTAGTTGTAGGTTTCCAACATTTTTATCCCATAACCATAAATCACGAATTCAGTGTCAACCGTGACCTGGTTTTGTCCCGTGCGACATATTCTAGTTATTGTTCTGTTCTTACATACATATTCAAGTTCATATGACAAAAAGTTCTGTCTATTATGTTTTTCTTTTTCTTTTTCCTGTCCATAAGTCTTGTTTGATTTTCCTTTGTCTCAGTTGTGTGGAGGGCACCTTGATCTTCAAAGTAAGTAGGTTCGGTGCGGGCTATTTTATAGGCTGTGATCAGCATCCAAAGTGCAAGTGAGTTTGAACATTGATATATTTCTCTTTTATGCCTTATCTTTAGCTGGATTTTTTCTTATTTTTATTCAACTAAAGTTACAAGACATTCAATCTTCTTCATTTTTATGACCATGATCTCCTATGGAAGTGAAATGAATATTCTGTCTCTCTCTCTCTCTCTTGTTCATACCTCCAGTTAGATTCCTTTCATTTTCTGTATTAAAACTAAATAATTTATTTTCCTTGTGGAATGTTGTTTTTGGTTCTGATTATTCTTGATAAAACTGCAGGTACATTGCTAAGTCATTATATGGTGATGAGGAAGAAGAAGAAATTCCTCGAGGCCGTAAATCAGTTGAGGAACCGAAAATGCTAGGTCTCCATCCGGCTTCTAATGAAAAGGTTTCTTTCATTCTACATTCTTTTCGTCTGATGTAGCCTTTCAGCTGTGAAGTACTTGTTCATTCAGTGACAAGTTTTGTTGGCATTAAATGTCATCAAACCTTTCTTCTTCCATTTTAGATTCTTCTGAAGAGTGGCCCTTATGGATGCTACGTTCAGCTTGGTGAAGACAAGAAGGGTTACACACCTAAAAGAGCCTCTGTTTCCCATGTATGTTAAAAGAAAATCTTTCATTCCTTTCTCTCCTTTGGTTAACAGGTCAATTTGCTTTCAGGAGCAGCAATGCACTAACAGTGGATGAAAATGTTGTTTACAGATCAAAGCCGTGGATGCTATTACACTCGAAGACGCTATTGAGTTGCTACGCTATCCTGTTACATTGGTATATTTGTCAATCTCTATGTACTTTGTTCTGTTTTACATTCTATATTCTGTTTCTGTTGAATTAACATGTTCTTGGATGTGCACCTAGGGTAACCATCCAAAGGATGGCCATCCTGTGGTAATAAAACTAGCCAGGGTTGGGTTTTCCATTAGACATAGACGCACGATAGCTTCAGTTCCTAAGGTACTTTCTTGTTTAGCCATTTTCTTCCAATCATATTCAGAATGCAGCTTCTGGTACTACAAATGAGTGAATTTTGCAGAATATGAAGCCAGAGGATGTGACCATGGAGAAGGCATTGGAGCTTTTGTCCAGTAAAAACGTACGGCAAAGCGGCCGACCAAAGAGAGAAGTGAAGGTTGAAGAAGCCGTGGAGGCCGCGGCCGCGGCCATGTAGGGAGGAGGTGCAGTGGTATCCTGACCACTTTTGCTGTGACACATTCATTTTTGGAAGGCAAAAACATGAACTTGGGAAGTGATTCTTTTGTAATTCTCACAAAAGGGGTATAGCGTTATGTGATTCGTTCCGTTGGAATTTGTGAAACAGGATAATTAATTAATTAATTATTCTGTAAATCCCTTATTTAATTATATTACAAATAAGTTTATTTTATTTTTATTAAAATTAAGAAAGAGTATTTCTTGTAAAAAATTACTTATCTAAATTTTAAGGATGACAATAGATTGACTCATGGCCCATATTCTGGTACTTTCAATAGGCCGGCTTATCGGTTAGGCTTAAGTTCAGATCAATTCGAGGGTTAATTATTTTAAACAAAATAATATTATTTTATTTAAAAGAGTTAGATCAGCTTGATCAATTTAAATTTGAATCTAATTAAAAAATGTTATTTTACGCGTTTAGTTTTTAAAAAATTGATAGATCCTCCTAAATTGTAAATCCATGCCAAGGAAAAAAAAATATTTACAAGAATAAATTTTATTTGGGCTTATTGGACCTTGAAGAGGAAACCAACCCGTACAAGCCCATTTCCAGTTTTTAGCTTAAAATTGTAAAGAAAATTAAAATAAAAAAGGTAAAACAAATCTTCACAATCCACGTACGTTTGAGACTAGAGAGAGAGAGAGAGAGAGAGAGTCTCAGTGTTCGAATTCTGCAATTCTAATCTTGCAGCAACTCAGGTGCTCTTGATTCTGTTTCTCTTGATCCTTTGTGTTTTACTTACGTTATTGTTGTTCTTCTTTGGAGTTTTGATTCTTCGAAAGAAATCGTCGGCGTTTATGAGATTTCGTTTGCTATTTTCTTCGTCGAAGAAAGCGAATGAGAAACGTGTTGTTTGTCTTTCTGTGATTTATTGGGAATAATGCTAATCGAAAAGGAAGAAAGGAACGAGTTATGATCTAGTTTTCCTTTCGGTTTTACATTGTTCTCGTTGATGCAACGATTGTTCCTTTTTCCTTTTTTTTTTCTATTTGGTTTCTAAATCATTCCACAATCTAACAGGGAATTCAGGTGATTAGTATCTTGATAATATAGAAATAAAGCAATAAATAGAAAAGGAAAAGATTATTGGAAATGCAGCAGAGAATGAGACAACAGCAACAGCAGGCTCTACTGATGCAACAAGCGTTGCTACAACAGCAGCAGCAGCAACAGATGTACCATCCTGGTGTAATTGCTGCTGCCATGTCTCAAGTGATTTTCTAATTTTATTATCAGTTTTTCCTTTTCGTTATGTCAATCTTTTGTTTTCATTACTTTTTGTTGTAATTCTTTTGGGTTGGACAAAGTTTTGATTTTTTTTTTCCTTTTGAAAATGTCAGTTCACTGAGTGGAATTTTCTTGTCGATTGAAAGTTAATATCCAGTTTTCAAGTTTATTAAATCCTTATATTACTTTTAAATGTTGAAAACAGAAGAAAGGGAAAATCAAAAGCGACGGAAGATAATCCTATGATTGAAGGAAAACATACTAGTAACTGCAGAGAATGAAAGTGGCGATGAGGAAGAATTAGAATGATTTCTAATTCAAAAGATGCATTATGTTGTTACTGCTTTTTTGTCCTTCTAATTCAAAAGATTCATTTTGTTTGTTACTGCTTTTTTGTGTCTAGATTGCAATTTTCTTTTGATCTTCTCGTTGAAATTCTTTTTGATTAATTTTTCATTGTTTTGGGACTCTTATATATTACCCTTTCTTTTGTTCATGTTCTGATTCTATTTTCTGCAGATGGAACCGATTCCTAGTGGAAATCTGCCTCCTGGTTTTGATTCAACTACGTGCCGTAGTGTGTAAGAACAATTTCATTTGTTTCCTTATTTTGTTTCTTTCTGGAGTTTTCATTCATGTTTATACTTCGAATGTATCTGTACAACATAGTTTTCTTTCTGCTGATGGAAGTCTGGCTTCTAACAAAGATGAAAAAGTTCCATTTAGTGTTGCATACCTCATTTTTATCATATATGTTTGGATTTGGTTTTTCACACACGGATGATCTAATAACTTGATGAATTTTAGCTATGTAGGAAATATTCATGTAAATGTCACTGAGAAACTCCTTGCTGAAGTTTTCCAGACTGCTGGTCCTGTAGCTGGATGCAAGTTGATCAGAAAGGATAAGGTTTGATTAGGACACTACCAAAGTGTTGTTGTCTTCCATCTTTCAGTTTTCTTATTTGTTTTCATGAATAAATGCTGTTTTATTGGGTTTCTGTCTGTCTTCATTGCCATGTGATGTTTAAATCCTCTGAGAGAGATGTCTATGTAACTTCTTGTTAATCATATTATTGGTCTAATAAAAGACCTTGTGCAGGACAGCAATTCTAAGACTGATTATAATGTATAATTTGAAAATGACCTGTCTTAGAGATCAAATTGTAAATACCTTTTTTTGCATTATGATGTTTATTCAATGTGATTCTCTTTTCTTCTCTCTCTGATGGAAAGTGCATATTTTTCTTCTGGAAATCACTATCTATTCAATTAATAGGTTTTGGCTAAGAAAGGTTTTGGCTAAGAAAACCTTGTGCAGGTTTTAATTTCAATCTGTGCTTAATTTCTTTTCACTAACGGTTTTAACGCACTCAATTTGAAGCTAATGTCATTCTATTCGTATTCAATAAGGAATCAACTTTTCTTAAATATCACTTCTATAAATATATGATATTGATGTCTGAATCATGCAATTCCCGATCATAGGTGAAACCGTTGGTCAACCACCCTGTTTCTAGAAACTAGTGCATACCAAAACAGAGAAACTTCAGTTATGCAGTTGCAAACATGATTCAACATATCCATACCAAACTATTTACTATTATGCACTTGTTTGATGATTGATCTTTTCTCTATAATTGCAGTCGTCATATGGTTTTGTGGATTACCACGATCGGTCATCAGCAGCTCTTGCAATAATGACACTGCATGGTCGACAACTGTGAGTATTCATACCATTTTGAATTAAAACTCTTTATTCTAGGGTCATCTCTATCATAATTAACTTTCCTGAGTTACAAAGTTTTGAAGAAGAAGAAAACTTAATGTCAATTTTTGTGCTGCTTGTCTTATTAACCCTCATTTTATTCGATTTTTTATTTTATTTTTGTGGAAGAGTTTCTCACGGCTGATTCCAGTCACTTGAATCCAGTGTTACCAATACAATATTCTTTGGGGAATTATGCATCTGTTGTTAAATAACATAATCCACTAAGCTTCAAATGCAACTCTACATGTGTGTGCATGTGTGTCAGTTTTCTTGGTGTTTATTAATGTATGGATTTCCTTCCATTAATTCTCTATGGACATACTTTCCAGTTATGGTCAGGCACTTAAGGTTAACTGGGCATATGCGAACAACCAAAGGGAAGACACATCAGGTTACTTTTAGCTTTTTTTTTCGCTTGTTTATTTGATTTTGGTTTGTATGATTTTGCATTCCTTCTAATACAATACCTTCTTCTGTGCATTTCTCTGACTGTTCATTGACTTAATCCTCTCTTCCTTTTAGGGCATTTCCATATATTTGTTGGTGATTTGAGTCCAGAGGTTACAGATGCAACTTTATTCGCCTGTTTCTCTGTCTATCCTAGTTGCTCGTAAGTTCCTCCGCACATACTCCTCCTTTTGCTGTGTTAAGAAATCAATCTGTATCTCATGATATCTGCATCTTATGTAGAAGAAGCACCTAGTAAGGCAAATAATTTTGCAATGGGTTTAGTGGAAAGGGATGATGTTTGTTTGGTTATGTGGAAGACCAAAATAAGTTGGAAAGTGGAGTGCTTTGTTTGTCTTCCTTATATCTTATGCTCCCTCTTTTGGTATTTTGACACTTCTTGTTATTATTGTCTAGTTCACTAGAAGCTTGTCTTTCTCTTTGCCATTCTTTTTTTTTTTTTTTTCCTTTATAAAGTTCCCAATCTTTTCTTGTGATTCATCATTCTCAGAGATGCAAGGGTCATGTGGGATCACAAAACTGGTCGCTCAAAAGGATATGGCTTTGTTTCTTTCCGCAATCAACAGGTCTTTTTAGAAATAATTCTTGTTTTCTTCTTCCATGCAATACCTGATGATTAACAAGTTAGGTTTTAGGAAACAGAATATGAGCTGGTAATGTTTTGGATCCGTCCTTTCTAGAATTATGTATTTAGGATGCACAAATAGGAGTTCACTCACAGTTAGGTGCTTAAAACTAAAGATTTTTGACATCCTCTGCCAAGAGGCCTTGTTGTATTCTTTTCATCATTCTTTCCATAAACTGATTTAAGTACTTCATGATATTTGTGTTGCAGGAAGCACAGAGTGCTATCAATGACTTAACTGGTTAGACATTGAAAGCTTCTACTGTCTAGTGATTGGTTCCATTGGTATGGATTCTCTTGGTAAAATGTTTGATCTGTGGTAAAAATCCCAATTATAGGTAAATGGCTCGGGAACAGGCAAATAAGGTGCAACTGGGCAACTAAAGGTTCAGGATCAAATGAAGACAAGCTAAGTACTGACAACCAAAATGCAGTTGTACTCACTAGTGGATCTTCAGGTAGGATGAATCTTTATTTGGGCCATAATATACAATCCCTGGTGGAGTGGGACATGGGTATCTTTAGTGGACACATATTCTGCACCAGGTCCAGGCAAAAACTTCCACAACGATTTAAGAGATTGATTGAGGGTTGTAAGCGTCGTTATACAAACATGTTACCATTTTCAAGTCGAGTGGCCCAGTTATCTGATGATTGAGTTTTCTGGTTCAATCGGGAGCTGTGTGTATTAGATTTCAGAGTTGGAACCAGATTAATCTAATAGGAGACACTATTAATGATTTTCTAGTATCTTTGGTCTGTTGAGGAATTGAGTTTATTTTGTCTATGGACTTCTGATTCATTTAAGGAAACTGGACTTCAACTAAAATTCAGTCTCCTGAAAGTATGCATATATATGGGTATACGTGTATACATGTATATGTAGTTGAGTGTGTATGTAAATATGTATGTATGCATGGATTTCTTGGGTGTTCGTTCCTTCGTCTAAAGCAGTTGTATAAGATCAAAAGCCCAGTTACAATGCAATATTAGACTTCAGTCTTTTTACTTATTTCAAGCTCCAAGTTCTAGTTGTGTTAAATCAATTGTCTGGTCTATTACTAAGGTGCATATATATTTTGCATGAGCTGGGCAGTATTGTTGATGTTGATGGATATTTTGTTGTGCAGAAGGAGGTCAGGAAATTGCTAATGAGGATGCCCCTGAAAACAATCCTGCATACACCACTGTCTATGTTGGCAATCTTTCCCATGAGGTAATGGAAGGATGGAAATTATATGCATCAACTGTGCCTGAGGCACTGATTTCTATATTGTTAAAAGTTTTCTGATTGCATTCTGTTCTCAAGGTAAACTTTTCTGGAGACTGTATAAGTTTAACTATCAGTTTGCTGGGGTGTAACGCTTAACTGACTATTTGTTGTGGATAGATAAGGAGGTGCTATCTCAAATATGACAAAAATTTTCACTGCCTGTGATGACAGATTGGTTGTTTTGAAAGTTAAGCTATACTATAATAATACCTTCTACATAGCATCTAGGTAAAATTATACTGTGATCACCCCTGAATAGAAAACATGATGCATATTCAAGTCCAATGTAATAATAGCTTTGTTATTGTCTGCTCCACTTTAGTTATCCAATTTTTTCCATAATCAATGCAAGTTGTTTGTTGTGCACTTCCTTATACCTCCACATTCAGATGTTTGTTTCATCATTAAAATGAGAGACCACACCAAATCTGTCCTTTTTCTTGACAATTTGGTTTGCCCATCAGGTAACTCAAGCTGAGCTTCACTGTCTCTTTCATGCTCTTGGGACTGGGGTGATTGAGGAGGTGCGCATCCAGAGAGATAAGGGCTTTGGATTTGTTAGATACAATAGCCATGAAGAAGCATCCTCTGCAATTCAGATAGCCAATGGGAAAATAGTACATGGAAAGCCCATGAAGGTCAGACATCTTTTTGCCTTTCTCATAACATTCTAATCTGTATATTCCTAATAGTGAGAATAATCAGAATTTCATGCACTATCTTTTTGTCTCTATAATGCTGTTATTGGATTTTGGTGCCAGTTCATACATCTAATGCTTGATCTTGCATGAAAACATAAGCTATTTAGTTTTTCTACACGTTGCTTCCTATTATGCAAACCAATTTCTTGCCAACATTTCGCATATGTTCATGTATTTTTTGTAGTGCTCATGGGGTAGCAAGCCAACTCCTCCAGGAACAGCTTCAAATCCATTACCACCTCCAGCTCAACCATACCAGATCCTGCAGTCTTCTGGTATGAACCAGGGCTACTCTGCAGCTGATTTATTGGCTTATCAACGACAACTTGCATTAAGCCAGGCTGCTGCATCTGGCCTTTCTGGTCAAGCTCTTGCTCAGCTTACTGGACAACATGGTTCCATGGGATTGAGCTCTGCTGGTTCCCAAACACTGTACGAAGGATATCCAAATAGTTCTTCAGGTCACCATCTCATGTATTACCGTTGATGGAAGGGCCTTTTAACATAATTTTGTTTTCTTCTGGATACCCTGGCAACTTTTCCTTGTCCTGGGAGTTATTACCTTCTCTTATCCTCCTTTTTTAGTTTGTTTTCTGCTATTTATCCCCACCATTCCTCGAGTTGTGAGTTCAACTTCGATTTAAGTA
The DNA here is from genome assembly GCA_027478405.1 of Erythroxylum cassinoides. Lineage (NCBI taxonomy): Eukaryota > Viridiplantae > Streptophyta > Magnoliopsida > Malpighiales > Erythroxylaceae > Erythroxylum > Erythroxylum cassinoides. The sequence goes on from JANIPM010000003.1 coordinate 59,775,628, forward strand.
AGTTTTGGTGTATGCTGTATTATGTCTGTGATAAAAGAGTTGCATGCCTATTACCGTTTCTGCTGTCTAGTCAAGTTAAATGATGTCTGCTTCACTTATGTCCTCTAATTCAATTGTTGTAAAGGATTCGTGATTTGCTTCAGGAATTTATCTACTGGGTGTTTGTTGCTAGAAAGCTTTCAGGAAGGGTAAGTGTAAATTGCGTTACATTGAAAAGTGAGAATTAATCCTACGTAGACATACTGCAATTTTCAAGCTTACATATCATATTACGTGTGTATGCCCTATGTGCATAAGACTATGTAGATGGTACCCCCATTGACTTACTAATTGCAATCACTTCTAGCATGTGTTTTCTTTTTTCCTTTTAGATAAAAAGATACATATAATTGCTAAAGTTAAGTGTATGTAAAAATTTGTAAAATATGTATATTAAATAAAGGCTTCCTCAATTTTAGAATTATAGTTTGAATTTAAAAAGTGAATTAAATAATTAATTTTTCAATTTTTTTAATTTTAGCCTGAAATTATTGGGATTGAAATTCTTAAATCAACCTCTCTCTCGGTGTCACAGTTCTAATAATCTGAATGAAATCTCAATTTGTCACTCCAAGTTTTTTTTTGTGTGTAAGAACGAACTTATTTAAGGTTTTTAATTTTAACAATTTAGATTGTGAGTTTGATTTAAGAATTTTAATTAAAAAATGACGTAATTTAATTAAACTTAATTAAGTTTGATGTGTCTAAGTGTTTAAGATTTTTATCTAATATGACAAGCTACGTTAGTAACGTTACCAGAAATAT
>JANIPM010000003.1:59776441-59789249 GCA_027478405.1 Erythroxylum cassinoides
AACTGAAAAAAATTGAAAGTTTGAGTATTTAATTACTATTTTTAAAATTTAGATTATAAATGTAAAATTGAGTAAAATTTGTTATTTTTTAATAATTAACTCTTAAATAAATTATTTAACCACTCAATTCCATCCCGAACAATTTTATCAACTAGATTAATTTAAAAAAATTTATAAAATGTGTGGTTTGCTCCATTACATAAAGCTTGGAGACCCTTTTACCAATCTGATCACCCCTTTCGAGACTCTCTACCTTTTATGACTGAGATAATAGTTGTTACCTTTGGAAGGAAGGTTACTATATGGGATATCACATAGTGTCTATAAGTTGATCACCAGCTATTATAAACGACTTAATCTGTCAGATTATGTCAAATTTCCATTGTCACTTCCTTGGTATTTAAACCATTCTTCTCCTTGGAATCAAATGCTGATAAGGACTTCCTACAATCCTATGTTAAGTGTTACCAAGAAAGGAGGCAAGCCAACCGCCAAAACTGTTTCTTTCATCTTGAAGTAGCACATCCTGACACTAACGGAAAGATTTTTAGTATATTTCTTTCAATTGTCCAAATGGTACAGACCTTTACAGAAAATAAAATATTGATGTCTTCAAGAGTGTTTCAGAATCTGTCTGCTACCATGTCATATAACTAGAAATGTGAAGTCAAATCTAAGAACTTGTCTATCCATTTTCTTGGCATGCTCAATCATCTTCTTCCTCTTTTTGCTGAGATGGGCAATGACAATTTCGACCTTCAAGTGAAACTACATGGCAATAACCTTTTGGCCTTATCTAGATTCTCTGTACAGGTTCGAAAGTTAAAAAGACTTTTTGTACATGGGCTGTGCTAATCATAGAATCATGAATTCCTCATAGTTCTCGTGATAGATACCCTGGCTAATCAAGTATAACTTCGGCCCTTTATTGACTCGTTGTGGAGCTTGTTGTTCTTTCATGAGAGTATGGCAAAGAAGATTTACTCTGCAAAAAAGTTGACGGAGAAGGTCTTAAGTTCATCTGGTAAAAAGGATATAAAGCAAGGATATAAGTCAAAGTTCAAGGATCAGCATTCTTCCATGATGTGCCCTTTCAGTATATCTTGCCCAAAGTCTGCATAAAGCTTTTTTCTTTTGGTTCTCTTGTGCAATTTATGGCAATTTGCTTTGAAAATTCAAGATCTTTTTGGTTTCGACTACTGCATTTGTCAACTTACTAGCTGTACGGAAACTTGGCTATCATGTGCAGAGCGATTTGGACTTCCTGTCGACAATGAGTGAGTTAAAGATTTGTCAGCTAAAGCTCTCAATCTGTTGAGTTCTGGCAAGATAACCTTGCCAAGGTCTGGTCTGTCTTTGCGCCTTAACTCTGCACACTTGAGTGCCAACTCTGCAAAGCACTTGGCTTCTTCCATTGGCCAATCAGGCACTGTTGGATCCAGCATACCGGCAATCCTGTCCTTTTCAATGGCCCTTTCAACGAAGTGAGTCAATCCCATTGGTGGCTTCCCTGTTAGTATTTGAAGAAAAATTATCCCCAAAGAGTATATGTCAGACTTGATACCAAGCATTCCTGTCTGCTGGTACTCTGGATCTATGTAGCAGAAAGTGCCAGCAGCTGACGTCATCCGATATTGTGTCACACTGTCAGCAACAGATGGTGGGACTAGCCTAGCCAAGCCCACATCACTGATCTTGCTCACATAGTTTCGGTCGAGCAAAATGTTTGCAGGTTTTAGATCCCGGTGCACAAGTGGCTCTGGTTTAGTTTGGTGAAGAAAAAGCAAACCAGTTCCAATTTCAGCTGCAATTCTGAACCTCATTTGCCAAGATAGAGGTGGAGTATTACCACGTCGGAATAGACGATCTTCCAAACTTCCGTTAGCCATGTATTCATATACTAAACATCCATACTCCGGACAAGCTCCCAGGAGGAGAACCATGTTTGGGTGTCTAATGCAACTCAACACCTCAACCTACAAAGCAATCAACAAACTAGTAAGTCAAGAAGCGTAAGTATGGTTTCCTGATAATGTTATGAAGAGGTTGAATGTGGGGTCATAGCTGGTTGCATATGACGTAGACCTAAAGAATTCTTTAGTACATATCCTAATTTTGATAGGGATACATATTTTAGACTTTTGATCCTTGTGAGCTATATACTTATTTACTTTCTTTCTTCTCATGGTTCTTCTCTAAAGTCTTGTCCATGACGAGAAACAAATGGACAAACCCACATAGTGCAGCTTTTGAATGTCCACCCATTTCATTTTCAACCTTGAAAATCATTCTAAGAACTAAAAGTATCAGAAACTTGTTCGATTGATACTTATTTTCAAAAGTCACATACCTCTTGCTGAAATTGGGACCTTCCCTGTTGAGCATCAGGTCGCAAAGCCTTGATTGCCACTGGAGTATGCTCAAGATAACACTTGTAGACAGGTCCATAACCCCCTTCCCCGATCTTGAGGGAGTCCGAAAAATATTCTGTTGCAGCTTCAATATCCTCAATTGCATACTTCCGGTACCTGACATCTGAACTTGCCAAAGCATCAAGTGCCTTTCTCTTCTCTTCTGCTTCTTTCAGTGCTTTCATTTCAGCATTGATTCTTTTTTGTGCTTCCAGTTCTGCAAGTCTCTGAGCTGCTTCAGCTGCTTCAATGGCTGCTCTGGACTTGGCTTTCTCCTTCTCTACAATTGCCATAGCAGTTTCCTCAGCTAATCTTGCCTCTTCCAATCTTCGCTCCTCTTCCATTTTCCATACTTGTAGCTCCTTTGCCTAAATGCAGATGGTCTAAGAAAACTGATTGAGATCTCAAAAGTGTAAAGAAGAAGCATTTTACCATACCTTCTGTTTTGCTGTAAGTGCTTCCTTGCAGGCTGTGCTGTACATTTCCATGGTTTGCTTGAGCTCCAGTTTTAGTCTCTTCATTTCAGCTTCCACATCATCCTGCATCTTTTTGTTTTCTTTTTGAGTTAAAAGCATTAGGAATACATATCTAAATAAATGATGTGCAGATGCAGAATGTGCTGAAATATTGCTTACTTTGGGAATGACAAGAGAATTTAACCAATATGAAAGATCATTACCAAGCTCAGTCTAACTGAATGCAACTAGACACTATCTACTTTTAACATTTTCTTAGTTTTAGCTCTCATTCCATTTTCTCTTGTGGTTCATACAGAACCACTCTTTAAGTCGATATGTAATTCTTCATAACCATAATCCCTTCAGGATTTGAATGGAAGTGGATAAGCTCCTTGTCGTTCCTTGCTACTTATCCCAAAGATGGTTATAACCTTTTATTCCCATACGTTTATTGGTTAATAATGATTAGGTGCATATCTACGAGTATAGATGTTAAGAGGACTGGATGCTCTATAGTATCTGCAAATATCCAGCTAATGGCTGCATATTCTCACCATTGTCTGTGATGCTGATGACAATCTATCGCTTTCCATTGATAAGTCGGATGGAGAGGTGACATCCACGGATCTTCTTCCGTACTGAATTGTTTCAAAATTAGAGTCAAAGTCCATGTCTGAAAAGTTTGAATGTCTGGAGCCACGGCCACCACCACCACCATACCCTACTCCTGCTGTTTCTTGGTTGTCGTAGATTGACGGGAAAATCCGGTCAATACTAGGTCTGCCTGAGCTGACAAAGGAAATATCATTGTCTGGTGGTGCAGGCAGTTCACCATAGGACTTTCCGTTTGGACCTCTTCTAGTGAATGGCGACCTGTTTTTAGTCACACTGTCTTTAGTTAGTCCTCTCAGGCTCATTGATATAGTAGTGTATAGCCAGTAGATTGCATCTTTCTTGTTCTAAATGTTTGCTAAAAGCAAAAGCAGGTTACATGTATGTAGTTCTATGGTATCAGATATGTACACATTGTAACCAATAGTTTCAACTATCAACAAAAATGTCCCGAGTCTAAACTCTAGAGAGTAATACAGGTTTTATGAACTTTTACCTGAAGAATTCAGTCTCTTCAGTTGATCTTTGTGGTTGCTCAGTAGGTGTCTTTGGCCCTACTGCAAGAACAGATATCATCCTTAACATTTAGTCATTGATGTCATTTACACAAGCCACTTACAAAATAAAAGAACAAGTAGGAAATGCAGATAAGGAAAAAGTTCATCTAACCTCTTCTATTAGGAGTCTGGGGAACAGGCACTTCCTTAGGAGCTGGTTTTGGGCTTGGTTGTTGTTGATTAGGAGGCTGGTTAAACAGTGGTGATACAGATGGTGCAGGACGTGAAGCAGATCTCATGGACTGAATCTTACCTTTGGATATTACATATACAGTACAAAAGTCTGGTGCCCCCTTTGATACTGTGCCAGGGATGTCTGTGGTCTTGAATCTACTGACATGAAACTTTGCAGTGTTAAGTAATCTCGGATATCTTCATTGATGGATCAGTACAATGAGATAATGAAGCAGGAATCCGAGGGTGCTAAAATAAATTTTCCTATGTGTTGTGTACTAACCATTGCATTTGATTTCACAGAATGAAAGCTTCTAAAGTATTCTTCCCTTGTTGGATTGCTTAATTATTTAATAATGGTTGGATTGAGTTTGCTGAAGTTGATCTGTCAAGAATCAAGAAAGGTGCATACCTAAATAGGCCTGTTTTTGCAGAGGCACCAAGTAATAAGACCTCAATTGCTGCGTGGGTTACGTATTCGATTAATGCTCTTGCTACATCTGTGTCTTCCAGTACAATATCCTTGCATTGAATCTGATGCCAAAATATTTCAGAATAATTAGAGACTGCACTACCTACGTGCCCTTGACAACCACCATAATCAGCTAACATCTACTGAATGTGGAAGAAAATAATGTATTTGATAGTGTGCATTCTTCAATAATGAATTGGTGCCGATAAACAGGGAAGTTGCAGAGCAGGTGTTTTCCAGATCCAGTGAACGAAAATAAGAAAATTTGTATCTTGCCCACATACATCTTTTCGTGTGCAAAAGCAACGGAATGGAAGGAATAACTCCTTGGTCTGTGAATCAGGTTCCTTGCATACTAAAGCATTTAAGGCATTAGAATCAGCAACTTGGTTCATCCCTGCACAGAAACAACATATACAAATGCAAGTTGAGAGATTTATGATCACAAACTCGGTTAGAATGATCCAAGCAATAACTATTCTTCCTTTAGATACTAAAAGGGTAAAGAAAGTAGATAAGCATTATGATTCATTGAAAGTGTGATAGATAGCATTATGATTCATTGAGAATGTGATAGATAAGGTCATTTTGTTCCATCTCCCATGCATGCATCCCTTTTTTTTGTGTGTGTGCATATGTACACGTGCTTGATGTCTTCCATTGGTGAGGCTTACTTAGTGTGGCAATGGAAGGAGAGGCCGAGAGAGCTGGTTTGAGCTTAACGTGGATGAGAATGATTGTCTGGCCTCTCTGCAGAATATGATCGGTAGCCCATTTCAGGGCATTTTGGCTGTTTTTATCTTTGTCTATTGCCACTGCCACCAATCCGTTTCCTGCTTCTCTTCTATCTGTTTGTGATCTTGGCATCCACATCTCTATACACCCCTGAACTTTTTCACAAAATCAAAACTTGTGCAGATTGTTGTTTCTTTTGATACGGAAGCTGATCATAGAATAGGGAAATGCACGCTAGGAATGAAAGCTTGTCGCAAAATGGGACATGGGTATTCTTTTTTGGATCTCCCGGTCTCTCTCACAAAGACAAGAGAGAGGAAAGGCACAAACTTTTTTGTTCTGCAATTTTTTCTAACTTGGTCCTTTTTGGTCTGGAGCAAGGAAGACTATGGTTACACCTCTCTGAATTAGCTTGTTTTTAGCATCTCTAACTTTATTTGATTGTTTCAAACTAGTGAGCCGTCACAAATCTCTCCAAACAAACATCTCTTCCTCTCTTAGATAAACAGCTCCATACTTTACGGTCATTCAGGCATTTGACCCCCCAACTACTATATGCATTAGCATTTTTGCCATCCCTATCTTCACTTTGGCCTATTTTTAGTTATCTTTATTTGGTTAGACAAGTACTTTTGTTGTCTTTCTAAATTATCTAGAAACTAATGCAATTCCATAAGTTTATGAACATTATCACTTAGAAAATGATCCACCTTGAGAAAACAAGGTTTGATAATTGGTTGGAAATTTTATTTGATCAGATACAAATAGTTTCCGTATAAGCCAAGAAGGAAATCTAGTTGAAATGCATTAGCAATGTGGTTTTACAAATTCACACGGTGTTACAAACATGGGTTCTGTGTTCTTTTCCTTCAGAAACCAGCTTCCATGAGCACAGCATAAATTACGAATACTTAAGTTGAAGATATTTGCTCAAATAATGCTCTCAAGGCTCAGATTAATGTTGACAAACAAGTTTTCTCTTACTGTATATGGTTACAGTTGAATGTCTATACTCTATACTACTGATTGCTTCCCTTTAAGCATTATTAAGATGTCTCTTCTATACATGTTGGATGAAGGTCATAATCACACACTTCACAAGAGAAGGCCCAGAATCTGCCTTGCCTTCTGCAGTGGTCGCATATAAATGCTTTTGCCATGTCCAACTTTAGGACATGTTCATGCTTTACATCCTTAACCTGCTGGGGCAATGCATCACCTTCCTTTTTCAAGGCTGCTTTTATATCTGCAATCCTTGACTCCGTAAATGGGAAGGCCTTGGCACCATACAAAGATATCATGGCTTTTCCTTCCAAGGTTATTGTTTTCCCATCCTGTCCAATTATGACCAGGCCTGGTATTCCTTTAACGTCAAAAATCCTACAGAGGTCTTGGCGCATTCTGTCCTCGTATGGAATTGCAAGCCATGGCATGGTACTTAGGTTGATGACAAATTCTTTGAGGTCTCGATCAGTAGAAATCAAAATAAGCTCAAAGCATTGATTAGTAGTAGTTATGAGCTCATTGTAAGCTTCTATAAGTTGGGTAGTGAAGGCACGACTAGGAGGGCACCAGTATGCACCAAAGTAAAGGCCAATTGTCTTACCAACGAGTTGTGATATTAATATCTGCAGTAAGTTCACAAAAAAATGTCAAGTTTTTGCCCATATTCTAAATTACAAAAGAGTAGATACCTTTTTAGCATCTCTATCTACTAGGTAATTTCGGCCTTCATGCATCAAAAGTTTTTCAATACTTCCTCCTTCACGCTTTGCTTCATCCATGATCTTTAGTTCCTCCCTTCTCTTCCTAGTGAAAGGAAAAGCTTCAGGACCATAGTCTTCAATCAGCTTAATGAGATCCTCAGTTACCGGTATTCCATCCGAACTTAGTGAGATAAGTGATGGTATGTGGTCAATGCGACACATGTCACTTAATCGTTTATGTAAGACTGGATCAAATGGAACTGCAAGCCATGGCATGCACTTGAAGTGGTCCTTGAAACCATTCTCATCACGGTCAAAGGAGATGAAGATAATATCAACCCTTTTATCTTCGCTTAATAAACTGTTATAAAGTTGCACAAGCTGGGGAAGAAAAGTTTTACATGGTCTACACCAGTTTGCGGAGAAGAAGAGGCAAATGATCTTCCCATCACAGGAAGACAATGGTACCTGCAGACAGATAGCTTAAATTGCTTTTGCAGTCTGAGTTTCAGTTTTGCGAAGTGCGAAGAATCGATATATGCGTACGTACATATATAGATCAGCAACATATTATGGGAGATCATTGTTGTATAAGTTCTCAAACGAAGATTATATACCAAAGTTAAGAGTTAATGGATAATAAAACCACAGAACATGTGAGAGTAAAATGAGTACCTGTCAAATAGAAGAGACATTTTTTGTAAAAATCAAAGGGAAAGGTTTCTTAGAGGAGTACCTGTCCTTCACTAGATAGAAGGAAATTAACTCCTTGAGATGCTAAGATTGTCACAAAGTTGCTGTTGTCAGCAATCTCCGCTTGAAACTCAGGCCCTGCCATTATCAGTGCAAACAAAAGCCGATATCCTCTCTTCTTTTATATTGTTCCCATTAGACTTCATGATCAAAAGAAACATACAGAAAAGTGTTATCTATAAAGAATCTAGTGATGCTCACATAAACATTTGTACTTGCTATTGGTTAGCTCAAGTTCCACAGACAATTTAAACCTTAACAATTTGACAACAAAAAGGATTTTTTCTTTGTGAAGAGAAGAGAGAAGAAACTGATTGACTTCAAATTAAAATAAAAGCTCCATAATTGGTATATTTTCCTGATAATTTAGTGGAAACTGATGGTTATGCTACAGCAATTCCTTGGTACTAGTGCAGCTACATGGCTGTTTCATTATACTAATCTGTCAACATTCTCAGTTAGAGTCACAAAGCAAAGCAGAGGAATCCAAAAGCAAGTTCAACATGGCTTCAAAGAAATGAGAGCCACCAGTGCATATATTCCGCCAATATCTCACGCTAAAAATGTCCAAAAGTTTAGAAAAGATGATAAAATGACAACAAAAAAAGAAGAGAAACTTTCTTTAAGTGAAGGAAAACGTTTTTTTTGTTTGGATTTTGTGCCGTCATAAACTTTTGCCAAGATTCTTAATCAACTCTCCAACTAGAAATGGTACATATCCCATCTTGCCCAGAAGATGGTAGAGATGAATCAAATGCTAATAGTGTTTAGAATCACATTATAATCATGTATTCATTTTTAACCTTGCTATTACTCCCTCGTCTAAAATCATAACAAGGTTCTTAGATAAACCTGTCTTGCTGAACATATTACATATTGCAGTTTTAGGAAGCACATTAGGCAACTTGTCAAGAAGGTTGGATGAGCTTGAACAATCAACCAGCAAAAGAGTACTTCGAAACAGGAATATATTCCTGTAACCAACTGAAGCATCAGAACTTTTATCTTTGAAAATTTTTATCAGTGGTTGGTTCCATGCATTCAAAGCATAAAGATAAAATCTTTAAACTGCCATCAGCAACTTCATGAGATGAGAAAAAGCAAAACATTTTCATCTCAAAGCTGGAATTTCTACATAACCCCGTTGGAGAATCTCTAATGAAATACGAATTACATACCATACCCAACAATACACAACAAAAACTTGTTAACCCATAAACAAAGCTTCCATCTTTCCTATGGGAATGGCTTGCTAACACCAGTCCTCTCTTTCTCTGGCTATATATCCAGAAACCAATTAGAACAGGACAAAGCAAACATTCGCAAACCAAGTACAGCAAGTAGAACTACCTTAGTGTTTGTTAAGATCACGTCTGGTTGATGAAGTTGGATATGGAACGTAATATTCAAAGCTTTGAAGAGAAGGAGACGATAAAGATGATGCTTGATGGGACATTTAAAAGGAGGATAATGATAACAGAGAGCGTTGCACGAGATAAGGAATGCTTCCAAATTGTTACGTGCTACGCTATCACATTTTGACAAAACTGACGTTAACCTCTCGGTTCCCATTTTCCAGGTATATTCCATTAGTTATGGACGTAAAGTTGCTCTCTTTCCAATCTCGGAGAGTTAATCACAAGCAAAAAAAAAACAATACAGTAATGACTTTGTCTTTTCCTCAGACATTTTTTTAATTTAATAAAACAATAATTCAAACCAAATAAATCAGTTCAACACTTTTCGCAAACTAAATCAAAAGTCTTTTTGTGGCCCGATGGAAATAGCTAATAGCTTGATACTCCAATAGACCTGCGGTCTTCTGTTTTTAATTCCTGATGGATTTGTCAGATCCTTAAAACTGTAAAGATGGAGAAAGGCAAAGAAGAGGAGATCAGATCCTCATAAAGAGTACCTGGGTTATGAGAGTACCTGGGTTAGAAGGGATGACTCAGATTTTTTGACACAGGCTAAATACAGAGTACCTAATTCAGAGAATCTGAGGGCAAAGAAGAGGGTCATAAGAGGGTTGGACAGCTTTATGCGGCCTTGTAATTGTTGGTTCTTTCAGGTTCTTAACTGTGTAAGATCAATTTAATTGATTTTATATATTTACTAACACATTCCCTTAAGTGAAAACTCTTTGGTCTTGAAACTTGCATAGGTTCACTTTACCTTGTGTTAAATAATACGTAGGTGGTAGGATTTGAACTCATTACTACTTGGTCATAAAGGCTCTGATATTATATTAAGTGACTGTTTCATCACAATAGCTTAAACTGTTATGTGAGGTCAACTTAATTGATTTTATATATTCACTAACACTGTTGTGTGAGACCAATTTAATTAATTTTATATATTCACCGTCGTTATTATGTCATTCAACCACTTTTTCACTATTTGAAGAATTGTTCTCACTACTTTACAGTTACTTCATGTTCTTGGCATGTGTCATCACATTATCATTCACTATTTGAAGAATTGTTCTCACTACTTTACAGTTACTTCATGTTCTTGGCATGTGTCATCACATTATCATTTCTTAAACAAATAAGTACCTTGGTGAGTCTTCAGTTACCCATCCAGAGGCATCTTTGTATGTGATTCATTCAATTACACTTGTAATGCAGTCACACTGCTCCATGATCTAAGCTAAGCAATAACTAAAGTTACTATATAATAAATCTTATAAATTTATATACGCCAGAATTATTTGTTAAAATTAAGTGACTTCGCATATTCTCGCATTTAGCATGACTTAATTATAATAATTATCTTTCTGTCTCACATTTGAATCTTACCCATCGACAAAAATTTATGTAAACATGCACTACCGCATGCCAAACTCTTGCCTATACTCAAGATTTCATTGACATTTCTCATTTCATCTTGCCTACTCATAGGTCTTCCCCTTTCCCATCATCAATATGCTATCTTTATGTCAATTCATGTACTAAGCATCACTCAAGACTCCCAAATATTTGCACAATTTCACCATTTAAACTTAAAGATTTAATAGTGGTCATATAGTGGACATATTACATGCCACGTTGACACATTGACACACACATAACATTGTGCATATTATAATGCCATATGAATATGCCACATCATTATGATGCTGATGTATTGTTATATCAATTGAGATCATAACCTATAATTTTAATGATAATAAAACATGTTATTAATAATATTTTTTATTTTTAGTAATATTAGTATTTTAAATTTATTAAAGATTCTAGAAAATGTGAGAGAACGTAAAATGATCAAAGGATCAAATCAACAAAGTGGAGTACCAAATACAATTCAAGAGAGTTTTAAGGCAACTCAATTCAAGTGAATCAAAGTACAAAAAGAAGAATGAAGTAATTTCATATATAACAAATCATTATAATATTTTTATAACCTTATATTGGTCTGTTCAATAAATTAGGGAGTCATTTTTATTATAAGATCATTTACGTTTAGAGCATAATGTATCTTTTTTTTCATAATCAAGAGAGAGTTTATTCTAAGCTCTTTAGAAAACAAATTTTTATCTTAAAGCAATATTAAGAAAAGTTTTTAAATGATTTAGAAAAGTTTTTAAATGAAATTGTATTTAAACTCTTTAAAAGAACTTGAATAGGTATTATTTATTATTATAAATAGTTAGATTTGTTCAAAACACTATACATTGGTTACATATGTTCCCTAATTGAATGTAATTTTATTTAATTAGTTGAACGATTTTATTTAGCTAGTTGAACATATGGTGCATTTTAGACAAAATGGAAGTTAAATGTGTTAGTGTTGTTCCAAAACTTAGAACATCTCTTTCTTTCTTTAGTTTATGTCCCACATTGAAAGAATAACAAAGTTTCACTTATTTTATATACTAGAATTTTTTTTGAGGCTTTGAATCAAGTCTCTTAAGGAGGGTATGGACCCCACGCACATACGCACTGTGTGTTGCTTGGCACGACTTGGCTGAGGTGAGGCGTGGCGTGGCATGACGACGTTCAACTTTTTTGGACCCACTCGTTTAATTCATATGGTTTTAACGTGACCTAAAATCTCTAAAGATCTCCACTTTTATTACACAATAACGTTTATTCCTTAATTCCCATCGCTATTGTTATACCCAAACGTCCATCATCATATTATCATACTTTATTATACCCAAACATTTATCATCATTATTAATATACCCAAATGTTCATTTTTCCTGTATATATTCACTGTCAACGAATGGTTTTGTTTTTTCTACAAACACGCATAGCTCCTAATACACACGCATCTTCTTCCCATCACATCTCTTCTTTGTTCTTCTACTGTTATTACTTCTCGGAGACAATTCTTACTCTGCCCTTTGGAGTGCATCGAAGCTGGTGGAGCAGACGTTAACCTTAGGATCAGATCATATTGTCCTGCTATACCATAAAAGGGAAATTTTCGACTTAAGGTAGTGATTTTCATGACGCCTTGAATTCAGATAAGTTATTCCAATTTCATTATTTCAATAACAATCGAAGTCAAAAAGATTGTGTTCATGCTATTGTTTGTTGGAAATTGTTACTTTTTTGGTTGTGTGTTAATTTCCATATAAGTTGGAATAATGTGATGCCGCGTGTTTATTTTGGTATAAGTTGGAATATTGTTATATTCTTACTGTTGCGTGTTTTGTAATACCTTTTATTCTTACTGATGTTTATGGACTCATTATGTCGTTTGTAAATGAGATTAATATAGGATCTGCCTTTTATGTTCCCTACATAGGCTCTACCCCTGTTACCGTAGCCCAGAGGATTATAACTGACCTAACTAGATTAGAGCCTCCAAATGGGAGAAATTTCAAACGATGGTTTGAGAAAATTATGTTTTGTTTTCAGTAATATGAAATTGATTATGTATTATTTCAAGATATTCCTAATGATAATACCGACTCTAA